>SJYV01049240.1:166601-180990 GCA_006410875.1 Neotragus pygmaeus | reverse complement strand
ACCGTGGCACACAGCCTGGACATTGGCACAGGGCGACTGCGGCACACAGCCCGAAACTTAGTGAAGCGTGACCGCAGCACACAGCCCTGAACACAGCACAGGGCGACCGTGGCACAGAGACCAGACCACAGTGGAGGGCAACCACGGCACACAGCCCAGACCTCGGGGCAGGGCAACCTCAGCACACAGCCTGGACCTTTGCTCAAGGCAACCATGGCACACAGCCGGGACCTCGGCACATGTTGGCTGTGGCACAGAGCATGGAATTCGGCGCAGAGTGACCACGGCACAGAGTCGGGAACTCGTCACAAGCCGAGGGCGGAACATAGCCCGGACATCGGGGCAGGGCGATCGCGGCACAGAGCCCGGACCTCCACGCAGGGCGACCCTGGCATGCAGCAGGGACCTCGGCAGATGGCGACAGCCCTGACCTCGGAGGAGAGTGAATGCGGCACAGAGCCCCGAACTCGACCCTAGCTGAATGAGGAACACAGCCCGGAACACAGCTCAGGCAAATGCGGCACACAGCCCGGGCCTTGGCGCAAGGTGACCGCGGCACACAGCCCGGACCTCGGCACAGAGAGACCGCGGCACACAGCCCAAACCTCTGCAAAGGGTGACTGCGGCACACAGCCCGGAACTTCACGAAGGGTGACCCTGGCATACAGCATGGACTTGGCAGATGGCGACCGCAGCACACATCCCGGACCTCAGAGGAGAGCGAACGCTGCACAGAGCCTGAACTTCAGTGAAGGGCGACCGCAGCACACAGCCCGGAAATCTGTGAAGGGCGACAGTGGCACAGAACCCGGAACTCATCGCTAGCAGACAGTGGAACACAGCCCAGACCTCGGCGCAGTGCGACTGTGGCACACAACCTGGAGTTCGGTGCAGGGCGACCGCAGAACACAGCCCGGACCACGATGAAGCGCAACCGCAGCACACAACCTGGCCCTCCGTGCAGGGTGATTGCATCAAACAACCTGGACCTTGTCACAGGGTGACGGCAGCACACAGGGCGGACCTCGGCGCAGGGTGACTGTGGCACACAGGACGGACCAGGGTGCAGGGCAACTGCAGCACACAGGCCGGATATCGGCTCAGGGTGTCCGTAGCTCAAAGCCCAGATCTCAGCACAGGGCACCCGTGGCATACAGCCCGGACCTCTGCAGAAAGCTACCATGGCACACAGCCTGGGCTTTGACACGGGCGAACGTTGGCACACATTCCGGACTTTGGCACAGAACGACCGCGGCACAGAGCGCGGAATTTGTCGCAAGCCGAGGGCTGAACACAGCCCTGATCTCAGCATAGAGTGACCGGAGCACACAGCCCCGACTTAGGGGCAGGGTGACCGTGGCACACAGCCTTGAACTCATCGCTAGCCGACCGCAGAACACAGCCTGGACCTCAGCGCAGGGCGACCTGGGCACACAGCCTGAATTGCAGTGACGGGTGTCCACAGCACACAGTTTGCAACTCGTCGTTAGCCAACCGTGGAACACAGCACAGACTTCGGCGCAGGGCGACCGCAGCACACATCCCGGACATTGGCACAGGGTGACTGCGACACACCCTGGACATCTGCAGAAGGCTACCGTGGCAAACAGCCCGGATCTTTGCACAGGGCATCAGTGGCACACAGCACAGACCTCGGTGCAGAGCAATCACGGTACAGAGCCCAGAACTCGTCGCAAGCAGAGGGTGGAAAACACCCCGACCTCTTCCAAGGGCGACCCTGGCACACACCACATACTTCGGCAGATGGCGACCACGGGACACAGCCCGGACCTCGGCGCAGGGCGACTGCATCACACAACCCAGACATCGGCACAGGGACACCACGGCACACAGCCCGGACCTCAGCACAGGAGGACCATGGAACACAGCCCGGATTTCTGGAGAAGGCTACTGCAGCATACAGCCCGGACCTTGGCAAAGAGAAACTGTGGCACAAAGCCGGGAACAGGTGGCAAGCCAAGATCAGAACACAGACCGGACCTGGGCAAAGGGCGACGGCGGCAAACAGCCCGGACCTCGGAACAGGGCGACCGCAGCACACAGACCAGAACTATGCAGAAGGCTACCACGGCACACAGCCTGGAACTCGGATAAAGGCTACCGAGGCACACAGGCCGGACCTTGATGCAGGGCGACCGTGGCACACAGTGTGGACCTCAGCACAGGGGACCGTTGCACACAGCCCGGACCATGGCGCAGGGGACCTGAGGCACACAGCCCAGAAATCTGTGCAGGGCAACAGCCTCACGGAGCCTGGAACTCGTCTCTACTCGACTGCGAATCACAGCCAGGACCTCGGCGCAGGGCGAACACGGCACACAGTCCGTACCTCGGCAAAGGTCGACCGAGGCACACAGCCTGAAACTGAGTGAAGGGCGATCGTGTCACACAGCCCAGAACTCGTTGCTAGCTGACCGCAGAACACAGCCCGACCTCGGCCCAGGGTGAAGGTTGAACACAGGCGTGAACTCAGTGCAGGGTGACAGCAGCACACAGGCCGGACTTCGGCGCAGGGTGACCGTGGCACAAAGGACAGCCCTTGGGGCAGGGCGACTGCAGAACAGAGGCCTGATTTCGGCTCAGGGCCACTGGGGCAAAAAGCCCGGACCTCGGCTCAGGGCGACTGCGGCACACAGCCCGAACCGCAGTGAAGAGCGACCGAGGCACACAGCATGGCCCTTGGCACAGGGCGACCCTGGCACACATCACGGACCTCATAAGTTGGCGACCGCAGCACACAACACAGAGACCAGCGCCGGATGACTGCGAAACATAGCCCGGACATCGGAGCAAGGCTACCGCAGCACACAGCCCATACCTCGGTGCAGGTTGCCCACGGCACACAGCCCGAACCTCAGTGAAGGCTGACCGCGGCACACAGCCTAGAAATCTGTGCAGGGCGACCGTGGCACAGAGCTCCGAACTTGTCGCTAGCCAAAAGCGGAACAGCACGGACCTCGGCACAGGGCAACCGTGGCACACAGCCCGGAAGTCTGTGCAGGGCATCTGCAGAACACAGTCCGAACCTCAGGGAAGGGCAACTGCAGCACACAGCCCGGAACTCGTCTCCAGCCGACCACGGAACACAGATCGGACCTCGGCGCAGGGCGACCGCACAACACAGCCCAGAAATCTGTACAGGCATCCCGCAACACAGGGTGCATAACTCATCACTAGCCAACCACGGAACACAGCCCGGACCTTGGCGCAGGGCGACCACAGCAAACTGGCTGGAACTCGGCGCAGGGCAAACACGGCACACAGCCCGGAACTTGGCAAAGGGCAACCGTGGCACACTGCCTGAAACACAGTGAAGGGTGACAGTGGCACACATCGATTAACTCGTTTCTAGCCGACTGCGGAACATAGGCCAGATTTCAACCAAGGGCGACCGCGGAACACAGGCCGGACCGAGGCACAGGGCGACCGTGGCACACATCATGGACATTGAGCAGGGCGACCGTCACTTACAGCCCGGACCTCGGCACAGAGGGAACGAGGCAGAGAGCCCGGAACGCGTCACAAGCCGTGGGCAGAACACAGCCTTGACTCATCGCAGGTTGACTGTGGCACACAACCCGAAGCACAGTGAAGAGCGACCAAGGCACACAGCACAGAACGCAGTGAAGGGCGACCCTGGCCAACAGCAGGGACCTCAGAAGATGGCAACCATGGCACAAAGACCGGACATCGGTGCAGAGAAACTGCAGCACACAGCCCGGACCTTGGCTCAAGGCTACCACGGCACACAGCCCAGAACTCAGTTCAAGGCTACCGTGGCACACAGACTAGACCTCGGCACAGGGCGACAGCGGCACACAGCCCGAACCTCAATGAAGGGAGATGGCAGCACACAGCCCGGTAATCTGTGCAGGGTGACCGAGGTACAGAGCTCGGAACTTGTCGCTAGCCGACCGCGGAACACAGCCCGGACCTTGGCGCAGGGCGAGCATGGCAAACCGGATGGAACTCTTCTCCAGCCGACGGCAGACCACAACCCAGACATCGGCACAGTGTGACTATGGCACACAGGGCCCGAACTCGGCCCAGGGTGACCACAGCAACAGCATGAACCTCGGCACAGGACGACTGCGGCACACAGCCTGAAACTCAGTGAAGGGTGACCATGGCACACAGCCCAAAAATCTGTGCAGAGCTACCGTGACACTGAGCTTGGAACTCGTCACTAGCCAACCGTGGAACAAAGCCTGGACTTCCGCACTGGGCGACCGCAGCACACCAGCCAGACCTTTGCATGGGGCGAGTGCGGCACATAGCCCAGACTTCAGCGCAGGGTGACCACGGCACACAGCCTGAACATCAGTCAAGGGTTACCGCAGAACACATCCCAGAACTCGTCGCCAGCCGACAGCGGAACACAGCCTGGACCTCGGTGCAGGGCGACTGCAGAACACAGCCCAGAAATCTGTACAGGTAGCCCATAGCACAGAGCCCGTAACTCATCACTAGCTGACCGCAGAACACAGCCCTGACCTCGGCACAGGGCGACCACGGCAAACAGGTCGGACCTCGTCGCAGGACGACCACGGCACACAGCCCGGACCTTGGCAAAGGGCAACCATGGCACACTGCCCGAAACACAGTGAAGGGCGACTGCGGCACACATCCTGTAACTCGTTTCTAGCCGACTTCAGAACACAGCCCGGATTTCAGCACAGGGCGAAGACAGGACACAGGCCATAGCGAGGCACAGGGAGACTGCAACACACATCAAGGACATCGAGCAGGGCGACCCCTGAAAACAGCCTGAACCTCAGTGAAGGTTGAACGCAGCACAGAGCCCAAAAATCAGTGAAGGGAGACCGCAGCACACATCCCGGACCTCGATGCAGGGCAACCCTGGCACAGAGNTGGCAAAGAGGAGCCGCGGCACAGTGCCGGGAAGAGGTCGCAAGCCGAGGGTGGAACACAGGCAGGACCTCGGCACAGGGCTACCGCGACACACAGATCGAAACTCAGTGAAGGGCGACCATGTCACACAGCCTGCAACTCGTTGCTAGCCGACCGAGGAACACAGTCCGGAACTCGGAGAAGGGTGACCATGGCACACAGGCCAGAAATCGGCACAGGGTGACCTCGGCACAGGCCGGAACTTGGTGCAGGGTGACTGTGGCACACAGCACGGACCTCAGCGCAGGGGGACCGCGGCACACAGCCCAGACATCTGGGGAAGGCTACCGTGACACACAGCCTGGACCTTTTCAAAGAGGCACCACGGCATAGAGCCCAGAAATCTGTGCAGGGCGACCGCGGCACAGATGCCCGAATTCATCGCTAGACCACGGTGGAACACAGCCTGGACCTCAGCGCATGGTGACTAGAGCAAACGGGCCAGACATTTTAACAGGGCGACCAAGGAACACAGCCCGGAACCTGGTGAAGGGCGACTGAGGTACACAGCCCGAAACTCAGTGAAGGGTGACCCGGTCACACAGCCTGGAACGCGTTGCTAGCCGACCATGGAACACAGTCCGAAACTTGGAGAAGGGTGACAGTGGAACACAGGCCGGACCTCGGCCCAGGGCGTCTGTGGAATATAGGCTGGACATCAGCTCAGGGTGACCGTGGCACACAGCCTGGACCTCAGCGCAGGGGAACCGTGGCACAAAGCTCGGACCTCTGGAGAAGGCTACCGTGGAACACAGCCCAGACCACAGAGCAGGGTGACGGTGTCATTCAGGCCGGACCTCAGTGCAGGGCGACAGTGGCTCATAGGCCAGACCTCGGTGCAGGATAACCGTGATACACAGGCCGGACTTTGGCGCAGGGCAACCGCGGCACACAGGCCGGACCTCGGAGCAAGGCGTCTGCGGAAGAAAGGCCGGACATTAGCTCAGGGCGACCGAGGCTCACAGCCCGGACCTCAGCGCAGGGGAACCATGGAAAACAGCCCGGATTTCTGGAGAAGGCTACCGCGGCACACAGCCTGGACCTTGGCAAAGAGGAACCGTGGCACAGAGCTGGGAACAGGTCGCAAGCCAAAGTCAGAGCACAGGCCGGACCTGGGCAAAGGGCAACGGCGGCACACAGCCCGGACCTGGGGAGATGGCAACCACGGCACACAGCCCGGACCTCGGAACAGGGAGACCGCGGCACAGAGCCCGGAACTATGCAGAAGGCTACCACGGCACACAGCCCGGAACTTTGTTCAAGGCTACCGAGGCACACAGGCCGAACCTTGGTGCAGGGCAACCACAGCACACAGTGTGGACCTCAGCACAGGGGACCGTGGCACACAGGCCGGATCTCTGCGCAGGGCGACTGTGGAACACAGCCCGAAACTCAGTGAAAGGCAACTGCAGCACACAGCCTGGAACTCGTCTCCAGCCGACCGAGGAACACAGCCTTGACCTTGGCACAGGGCGATCGCAGAACACAGCCCAGAAATCTGAACAGGGAGCCCGCAGCACAGGGTGCATACCTCATCACTAGCCGACCACAGAACACAGCCCAGACCTCGGCACATGGCGACAACAGCAAACAGGCCGGATCTCGGCGCAGGGCGAACATGGCACACCGCCCCGAACTTGGCAAAGGGCAACAGTGGCACACTGCCCGAAACCCAGTGAAGGGTGACCGCGGCACAAATCCAGTAACTTGTTTCTAGCTGACTGCGGAAAACAACCCAGGTTTCGACACAGTGCAACAGCGGGACACAGGCCAGACCGAGGCACAGGGCGACCGTGGAACACATCAAGGACATCGAGCAGAGTGACCGCTGAAAACAGCCTGAACCTCGGTGAAGGGTGACCATGGTACACAGCCTGAAACTCAGTGAAGGGAGACCGCAGCACACATCCCAGACCTCGATGCAAGGCAACCCTGGCACACAGCATGGACCTCGACCAAAGGCGACCACGGCACACAGCCCAGAACTTGGCGCAGGGTGACCACGGCACACAGCCCGAACATAAGTGAAGGGCGACTGAAGCACACAGCTTGGAACTCGTCACTATCCAACCACGGAACATAGCCTGGACTTCGGCACAGGGCGACCATTGCACACAGGCCGGACATCGATGCAGAGTGACTGCGGCACACATCCCGAACCTCAGTGAAGGGCAACCGCGGCACACATCCCGGTTCTTAAGACAAGGCACCACTGGAACACAGCACAAATGTCGGCAGATGTTCACTGTGGCACACATCCAGGATCTTGNAGTCAGGTGTGAAACAGAGAAAGCCCGCCCTCCTCTGCTCCCTCTCTCTGCTATAACTTGCTGGGAAGGGGAGAAGGACGCTCTGCTTGGACAACCCTTAAATCGATGCATCCTAATTAATGGAGGATTCCATTCATCAAAGTGACAGCAACTCTATTTACATCATCTCTGTCAACAGGACTTAGGGTTGGCCTATGGGGTTTATTATCTTTCCCTTTCATGCTCTTTCTCTCTCTCTCCTCTTTGGCAAGATTTAAAGAGAAGGGTTAATTTCAAGCGGAGAATTGTACAACCAGCTCCCCAAAGTCTTCCTGATAGGCAGTCTCAGCCCTCCGGTTTGACCTGGAAAATAGCACAGGCTTGTTGCAGAAGCAAGGTTGACAGTAGGGTGGCCCAGAGGCCTGGCACAGACCCGGAGAGGAGAGGCCACCACAGACCATGCCTCCCACACAGACAATGGGGTCAGACTGCTGACCCTGGCAACCCGGAGAGGGCCCCTCATTTTACGGATGAGGAAACTGTGACTGGGATAGAGGGAGTGAAAAGCCCAAGATTACACAGCTAATCAGAGCCAGAGCCAGACCTCCCAGGAACCTCCCAGGCTCTTTCCAGCCCACCGCTCAGCGGCCACCTCCATGGTGCCGGGAGGCAGCCCCAGAAGATCACCCCCTTCCTCCGGGTGGGAGCATTCCCTTCTGGAATCTTCTCTAAGCATCTTTATTATGATTAGCTCTGCTGCTCACCGNTCCCGGGCTCTTTCCAGCCCACCGCTCAGCGGCCACCTCCATGCTGCCGGGAGGCAGCCCCAGAAGATCACCCCCTTCCTCTGGGTGGGAGCATTCCCTTCTGGAATCTTCTCTAAGCATCTTTATTATGATTAGCTCTGCTGCTCACCGCTATTAAAAATAGTTAATATGTAGGAAATACTACTTCCCTCATAGCTCAGTCAGTAAAGAATCTGCCTGTAATGCAGGAGACCTGGGTTCGATTCCTGGGTCAGGAAGATCCTCTGGAGAAGGAAATGACAACCCACTCCAGTATTCTTGCCTAGAAAATTCCAAGGACGGAGGAGCCTGGCAGACTATAGTCCATGGGGTCACAAAGAGTCAGACACAACTTAGCAACTAAACCAAACCAGGAAATACTCTAGATGAGCTTGGCTACCTGTTTTACCCAAACAGATCTTCTCAAAGTGATGTAGTAGGCACTACTTTTTATTCCTATTTTAAGATGAAGAAACAGACTCAAAGAGATTAAGCGACTTGCCCAAACAGAAGATGACTCTCCGCTAAGCCATTCTGTTAGGCACCAGCTCTAATGCCACTTTTAAATTGAAATTACTCCCAAGGGCATTAAACTAAGCTCTTTACATTTTCTTGGGGATGGATTTAGCTGGGACTTGAGCTCTGAGCCTTCCGAAAACAAAGGGGGGAATGAAGACTCATTCTCCGTTCAAGTTTTCCTAGGACTCAGGTTCTGCTTCCGCAGAGTGGATCTCAAGGAAAGGCAGGGGTGGGGCCTCCGTGAGGTCAGCGTTCATGACACAGCCAGGCCAACATCCGTGCAGCTGCAGCTGCCCGCTGCCAGAATCTTCTAGAAAATATCTACTTCCATTTCTCTCCTTTGCCCCAGAAGGAATTCCACCAGGGTCTATCCTAGTCTTGAAAGGCCCCTAAATTATACGTCATTAATCAAGGCTATTAGAATTCAAAAAAAAGGGGGGGGGTGAAGAAGAAAAATGGAACTTGGCCCTCCCTACCTACTCTGGTCATTTGTCATTTATTGCAGAACCCAAGCCTAAAGAGCAGCCCCTTCCCAGAAACGATGGGATGTGGGTTGTGGAGGGGGGCAGGAAATGGGGACGGAAGACAAAATGCCAGGAGGCTCATGGGTAAAAGAGCCGTGTCTTTCTTCCAAGTTGACTTGTGCTCACACCCCATCCGTCAGCACTGGGATGAAAGGGCTATAAAACCAACACAGCGCCGGAGACTGTATGAAAACATATATCCTGATGTGTCAGGAGTACCTGGCGCGCCTTTAACCTCAACTTCAGATGAACCAACACGCCTCGGAGCACATTTATATGCAAAGGCATATAATATGTCCCCTGTATCTAATTATCTGTCAACCTGAGGCAGTTTGTTTTCCAAATCGGCCTCTCGGCTGTGACTTTACGAGGTCATAAAGAAAGCGATGCCACTCGGCGCCGAAACGCGAGGAGCGCCTGGATCAACAAATTATGCTCCTTAATGGTGTCTCTCGGCCTGAGACACGGCCGGCAGGAAGAAAGCAGCCACAGTCCTGGTTCGTACACCCTGCCTTCCGCCCAGGAAAAAAGGAAGGGGCTCAGGGGGGTAGGAGGCAGACCGGGGAGATCCCAGAGCATCAGAGAGCGCGAGCCTGGGAAGGGCGCGGGGCAAGGTGGACCGGAAATGATGTGCCGCTTCTGCTCCACGGTCCTCTGCTTTTTGCGGTTCCTCCTGTGCAAAGTCCATCTGCGAAGTTGTCAGCCAGGAAATGAAGCTGAGAAGGGTGTTTCTGCAGCCCCTGTACCACCACTGGCCATCTTACAGCACCCTTAGCCTAGAGCATCATTTGTGCCTGAGATCCCAAAGATCTGTGGGTCCACAGGGGAGCGCTCAAATCCACCCAGGTGACAACTCCGGCCTGCACAAACCCAAATACTGACTCTGTTTCCACGAGCACTTTGGCCGGACAGTACTTTGTTCACCATTGTATTTGGGAGAAGAAGGAGACATGTGAGTCTTTTCAACTCCCAAGCAAGAGGAGAAAATTCCTTCTCCCAAAACAGGGAAGGTGAGGTGGGTGGGCAGCAGCGGAGATGCTATTGTGCTGAATGGAGGGCTGAGTCTCTCTCTTTCCTGCCAAGCTCAGCATCGCATGCATGCACACACATGCATGCACACACATTCACACACACACACACACACACACACACACACACATGCACACATGCCGCGAAAGGGCGGAGGAGTGGGCCCCTCACACAGTCTTCAGCCTCTATTAGTCCTCCTCTGATCTTCAGCAGATTAATTAGGACGTTTGTCAGGAACCAGCCATGACCTCCAGCCGCTCCTCTCTGGGAGTGGTAACGGTGCCAGCAAAAGCCAAGCTGCAGGAATTCCTGTACCCACGCTGCTCCTATGATTAATGATAGAAAGGAAGGAAAAAAGGGGGTCAGCAGCTGAGTGCAAAGCAAGTTGCTAGACAGGGAGTAATTAAGATACTTGGGTAAATATGATTAATAAGCTCAAACTGGCAGGGTGTGCGGTAAACAAGGACTAACCAGATGGTCCCTCTCTTCTGACAAGGCTGGGCACTTGGAGACAGGGGGGAGGGGAGGCTCAGGAGGCGGGGAGGGCAACTTGAAAGGTGGGATGGAAACTTGACTTTCTTAAGCTGACCCCATTGAGAGGGAAAGGTTGGCTCCCTGGGGAGGGATTAGGACAAGGAGGAGGGGCTTAGAGATTTCACCCATCCTCTTATCACAGGCACCAGACAAATTGCTGGGTGTTAAAGGATTCCTGTTCAGACATCAAGGCCACATCTTCTAAAGGGACTCCCACCCCTACTCTCTCTCTCTGTCTCCTCTGATTTCACTGCTCACTACAAGATTTAGGCAAGACATAGGATTCACAGGTTACTGTTACCGTTACTGTGTTCATTTGCAACTGGCTTAAACAGCAAGATGGATTGTTTCCCCTTTCTGGAGGCCAGAGCCCAAGATTAAGGTGCCGGCAGGGTTAGACTGTTCTGAAGGCTAGAAGGGGAGATTTGTCCCGTGCCTCACCCTTAGTTTCCAGTGGTTTGCTGGCGATCTCTGGTGCCCCTGTAATTGTAGACAAATGTCTCACATCTCTGCCTTCATGTTCACAGGACTTTCTGTGTGTGTGTGTGTGTGTGTGTGTGTGTGTGCCTTGTTCAAATTTTCCCTTTTCAGAAGTGCAACAGTCATCTGGGGTTAGCAACCCCTCAATGACTTCATCTTAACTCATTATATCTGCAAAGACCCACTTTCCACATAAGATCACATTCTGAGGTACTACGGGCTAGGAACTTCAACACAGGGATTTGCAGGCACATGATTTGACCCATAACAGCCATTTATCAGGTTGCAGAGCAACCCAGGAAACAAATGCTCACTTAGAAGAGACCTGAGCCAAGAAAACGTATGCTGTCACGGCACTGTTTAGAAGAGGGACGTGGCCTGGACTCTCATTGCTCTGCACCCTGTCTGCCTAAAAATATGTCTCCTTCGAGTCCTAAACAGTGCCTTGGAAAGCACTTCTCTCTCTGTGCAATGTCAAGGAGACAGTCTAATGCTTCCAGAGATGAAGCTGAGAAATAGCCATAGGTAGGAGTTCCCAATGACACTGGTTAACAGGGAATATCTACAAGCCCTAAAAGAGAAGACATGGAGGGTTGGCCATTTAGTAGCAGAAAGATGCCAAGACAACTCCATCTATAGACATGGGCAGCAATGGTACATCCAGGGAGAAAACAAGACACAGTTAGGGAGATGAAAGAAATAGAGGATTAGTCCCCTAACTAAAGAAGCTCACAGCTGGATTCCTCAATTCATTTCCTATGGTAGCTGTAATAAATCCTGGCTGTAACAAATCACAAATATAGTGGCTTAAATTAAAACCAATATTTATTCCCTCCCAAATCTGGAACTTAGAAGTCCAAACTTGGTATCACTGTGCTGAAATCCAGATGTCAGCAGGGCCCTGCTCCCTCCAAGGGTTCTAGGGGAGAATCGATGCCTTACCAATTTCAAATTTCTGGTGGCCCTGCCATTCCTTGGCTTGTGACCACATCCCTATAATCTTCAAGGTCAGTATCTTCCAATCTTCCCTGGCTTGGCTTCCACATCCCCTTCTCTGTGTGTAAAACCTCTATCTCCCCATCCCTATTCATGAGGATACATGGGATTTCATTTAGAACCCACCTGGATAATGCAGGACAATTCTCCTCATCTCAAGATCATTCGTTTAATCACATTTGCCAAGCTCCCCACTCCAACCCCTTTAATTTTCCAAATAAGGTCACTAGCACTGGTTCAAGGATTAGGAAGTAGATGTCTTTCAGAGGCCAGTTTTCAGCAGCCCACACAATTCCCCTGGAATTTTCCTTCTCTAATCCCTTTTCTCAGTTGGTCTATGTAGACCTAGGGAGCCTGGTCTCTTCCCCCATGTTGCTGATAACAAAAGTCAGGTGTGTGTGTGGCAAAGTGTACTTCTTCACAGAAAGTCAAAAATCAGGCTTAGGTGAGGAGTCACTGAGTACTTAATCGTCCTATAAATCAATTCCCTGTCTTTGTATGTCACAGATCTAATAAAAGTATATTTTTAAGGGGGTGTTAGAAATGCCTGGGTTGTCAATTTTTTATTTGGCTATATAAGGTTATTAACAGGCTTCCCTCACAGCTCAGTTGGTAAAGAATCTGCCTGCAATGCAGGAGACCCAGGTTTGATTCCTGGGTCAGGAAGATCCCCTGGAGAAGGAAGTGGCAACCCACCCCAGTATTCTTGCCTGGAGAATCCCATGGACAGAGGAGCCTGGCAGGCTACAGTCCACGGGGTTCACAAGAGTCAGACACGACTTAGTGACTAAACCACCAGGGATATTAAACAAAAACCCTACAATTATTTCCATTCATAAAGGGAACTATCTTAACTGTATCAGAGTGAAAGAAACATATCTGACTGAGAGCAAAGTACGGTCCTCCAGAAAAGACGATGGGCAACCTCGCACCCTCAACCCCCAACTCCACCCAGTGCAGTGCCTGAGGCCCTAGCAGTTCATCAAGGACTTAGGTTTGGAAAAACCCTCCTCTGGTCCAAGGATCTCCTTTGGGGAGTGAGGCAGCAGAGCTTCTCCCAAGCGAAAAGCTCACAGATGCTGATCTCACAGGGACCAAGGGGAGGGGAGAGAAAGGAATCTGGTTGTCACATTGCTGCCCCATGAGAAACTTTCCCAAGCCCCAGAGGCAAGTGGGGTTCTGGCCAAATCAGGCTGGACCAGAGGAGGAAGTTCTAGCAGACAAGGCAGCCGGCCTCCCTCCTGACCCTGGATAACCATCTCTCAATTGAGAAACTCAGGAAACAGCCTCAGAACCCTTCCTGCACTGTGGTCAGGGTTTTCCCTTTGGAAAGGTGTGCTTGACACAAGGGAGTATGATACCCTGCCCAGTGAACCACTTGCTGGTCCCTTTTCCTGTCTCACCCTGAAAGTAAAGTGAAGTCGTTATGGAGAAAAACTGAACAAGGTCGTCACAGAGTAATATCTCAGTGCAGCCACTATGCTCAGAATCTTACCCAGCTTGTTTCGTTTTAATGCTTGCCTTATATGACATATGGAGTTGTTGAGATGATTAAATGAAGCAATGTGGGTGAAAGTGCTTTTTAAACCACAAAGAGTTCTAGCACGCTCCTGCACGGAACTCACTCTAAATATCCATCGCGCTGCTGGATTTCAGTACGATGGACTCTGTCGTTGCTGTTGTCGGTGGGCCGCACAGCATATAGGATCTTAGTTCCCCGACCAGGGATCAAACCTGTGCGCCCTGCAGAAGAAACACAGATTCTTAACCACTGAACCACCAGGGAAGCCCCTTAATTTTTTTTTTTTTTTTAATGGTGGGCTCCTATAAGGCTCTTTCCTGGAAGTAGTTTTTATGGAGGGAGATGAAGGGGAGGAAAACAAAAGCAACTGGGGTTGGGGTTGGGAGACAGAAAGTTTAGAGCCCCGTTTTCATAATTTTGAAAGACTCAGTCCCAGAGGAGTGGAAGAGATTGACCACTGACTTCCGGAAAGACCTCTCCAGGCTTTGTCTTTGTGGGGCCACAAGACATGTGCTTTTGCTTTTCAATGTCACTTTGTTGAGCACCAATAATCTGGCAGGCGCTGTGCCCAGCCCTTCAGTTGTACGAACCGATTTAACCTCACCCACAGTCTGTAAGGGAGGTCCTGTCATTATCTCCCTTTCCCAGGTGCGGCAATCAAGGCTTCAAGACCCAGCAGGGTCACACGCACGTGATCCAGGAGCCAAACGTGTCAACCTGAAGAGCCCACCGCGCTCCGTAAGATGCTTTTCCTCCTGCCCTCTGTCCTGCATCTTCCAGAAGCAATTTTCTCCCTTCTTCTTTGTTTCCATCTTCCTA
>SJYV01049240.1:136749-165253 GCA_006410875.1 Neotragus pygmaeus | reverse complement strand
TTTTTTTTTTAATGTATAGAACATGTTGTATAGTCAGTATCAAGTGAGGCAACAGTGATTTTAAATTTTCAGCCTTCCCAAACTTCTCATACCCCAGGCCTCCCCCATTAATGTACCTCCTATTTTCTAGGAAAAACAAAACAAAACAGAGACCAGCAGAGAGGAACTCCCTCCACTCTGATTACTAAGCATAAAACCTATTTATGCCCTGACTCCATCCTCAGATGTGTATAAGAGACAGCTGTAAGGGAGGTCCTGTCATTATCTCCCTTTCCCAGGTGCGGCAATCAAGGCTTCAAGACCCAGCAGGGTCACACGCACGTGATCCAGGAGCCAAACGTGTCAACCTGAAGAGCCCACCGCGCTCCGTAAGATGCTTTTCCTCCTGCCCTCTGTCCTGCATCTTCCAGAAGCAATTTTCTCCCTTCTTCTTTGTTTCCATCTTCCTATAAAACTCACTGTGACACTTCACACAAAGAACCACGTATACAAATCAATTGCAATCAGCCGTATTTCTCTCCTGATGTTAAAAGACTCGTAAAGGAAAACGCACTTGTTTCAAACACCCTTTTCTGACACTAAATCAACCCTCAACTGTTGGTGGAGTTTCTGCACAAATTGAATGGGGCCCTCCCGAGACTGGGGTTTACCAGAATAAATCCCAGGCTCGCAGCAGCTGTCTAGTCATATTAACAGGAAGAGTTGATCGGGTGGCTGAGTTTTCTGGGGGTCCTGACTTCTAGTTCAGGTCAGAAGGACATTTGGAAGCTTGCTGGCCAGTGTGTGACGTGGAGACTGACTGGGACACTGTGGCGGTGGTGTGATCAGAACCCCTTCACACCTACATCCCACAGAAATCCCAACCTAATTACTGTCTTCTGCAGAAGCATCCAGGCTTCCTCATACTAATTTGCATAGGAATAATGGTTATCAGTGGAGAAGGCAATGGCACCCCACTCCAGTACTCTTGCCTGTGAAAATCCCATAGACGGGGGAGCCTGGTAGGCTGCAGTCCACGGGGTCGCGAACAGTCGGACATGACTGAGCGACTTCCCTTTCACTTTTCACTTTCATGCATTGGAGAAGGAAATGGCAACCCACTCCAGTGTTCTTGCCTGGAGAATCCCAGGGATGGGGGAGCCTGGTGGGCTGCCGTCTATGGGGTCACACAGAGTCGTACATGACTGAAGTGACTTAGCAGCAGCAATGGTTATCAGGGGATTCTCAACAAATCTATTTGACCCCAAAACTTTGCTGCTTTGATTGCTATGACTTATAGAAACTTCCGGAGCCCCAGGGATGCTGGTTAACTCCCCCTGAACACACCACAGACCCTCTAATTAACTCAGTTTCTCTTATTTCTTGGGCTTCACTGGTGGCTCAGATGGTAAAGAATCCACCTGTAAGATCCACCTGCAAGATTGATCTGGGTTCGATCCCTGAATCAGGAAGATCCCTTGGAGAAGGAAATGACAACCCACTTCAGTATTCTTGCCTGGAGAATCCCATGGACAGAGGAGCCTGGTGAGCTACAGTCCATAGGGTCACGAAGAGTCAGACACGACTGAGCGAATTCACTTCACTTCACTGGTTCACTAGTTCTCTACTTCTACCAGCCCTCTGCCTCAGTCTCCTCATTCATCCAGTGGGGACAGTAGGCCTTCTCTAGTTCATAGAATGGAAATCAGAGGGTTTGATGGGTCTCCAGAAACATTTACCTTTTGCTTTGAACCAGGTCATGATGGGCATCATGTTACAGAGTGTGTGGGTCTCCTCCTGCACCTTCAGGCAATACTGTGACCCTGGCTGGCTGTCCAATAATTCAGCTCAGTTCTGTCGACCCCAGATGGATCCCACAGGGAAAGGGCTCCATCCCATGAAACTGTTTCCCTGCCGCTCCCACACTCCAGACGCCAATTACAAGTCCAACTTGTGACCTGCGCTTCTGACCAACTGGCAATAGATTAGAGGGTCCAACAAGCCCCACCTGGGGTTTGATGACTTTGCTAGAGTGGCTCACAGAACTCTGAGAAACATTTTACTTACTAGAGCACCAGAATGTTAGAAGAGTATAACGGTAACAGCCCCCTGGAAGAGGCACATTGGGCAAGGTATGGAAAAAGAGTGTAGAGCTTCCATGCTGTCTTGGGGCGCCCTCACTCTCCCCAGATCTCCGCATATTCACCAATCTAGCAGCTCTCCAAATCCCCTTCTGAATTTTTATAGGGGCTTCATCATGTAGGCACGATTCACCACATCACTGGCCACTGGTACCTGAACTCTACCTCCAGCCCCTCGTCCCTCCCCAGAGGCCAAGGCGCTGAGAGCAACCAACCCTCCAGTCACGTGATTAGTTACCCTGGCAACCAGCCCCCATTCCAAGGTGCTTTCCAAAAGTCAGCTCATTAATATATAACAAAGACAGATTCTCAAGCTTTTAGGAGCTCCGTGCCAGGAATATGAAATAATAAAAAAAAAAAACAAAAAACAGCTGATAGTTTCATTTTATTTATTTTTTGGCTTTGCCATGCAGCTTGTGGCATCTTAGTTCCCCAACCAGGTATTGAACTCAGGCCCTGTCAGTAAGAGCACTAAATCTTAACCACTGGACTGCCAGAAAATCCCCACATATTTCTTATTATAACTCACAGTGTCATCCTGCCCCACTAAAGTCATGGAGATTTTCCTCATGCCCTTTCGCCCATCCTAACCAAACTTTCTATCGCCCAGTCAGGAGGCAGGGAGCAAGTACCATGATCAGATTTGCATTTAGAACCCAAGTAGCCAACTAATTTTATTTCCACATGAACATAAACAAGGTAATGGTAGATGTAATGCAATCAGAAGGAAGCCACTCGATGTGGTTTACATTTCATGATATACAGCGGTTTTCTGTTTTATTTAAAAATGAAGATGGATGATGTCAGCAAGAGAGCAAAACTGTTAGGAAATTCAAGAATTGGCCTATATTCGTGTTTATTTATTTCAACACCTCAACTTTCCAAAGAGAAAAGGCCACCACTGAAAAGGTTCCCTCTGGTTCCCTGTTGAGCTGTGCAGGGCATTTCTGGGCCCATCCAGAGGTGGGCATGTGTCAAGTCAGAGTGATGCAGTTTAGTGAGTGCAGAATGCCTGGGACACAGCTGCCAAGCACTCAGTTTGACCAGCAGGGTCTTTGGAAAGGAGCAGCCTGAGAGATTTTGAGGGTCAGGGGATTACCAGGCAGAGAAGGTGGAAATGAAGAATCAGCCTGGGACTTCCCTGGTGACCCGGTGGTTAAGCATCTACCTTGCAATGTAAGGGACACAGGTTTGACCTCTGGTTCGGGAAGATTCCACAGGCCAGGTAGCAACTGAGCCATGCATCTCATCTACTGAGCCTGTGTACCACAAAGAAAGATCCGCATGACCAAACAAACGTCCCACGTGCCGCAACTGAGACCTGACAAAGCTAAGTAAAGAAAGAAAGATTTTAAAAACAAAAAATCAACCTGAGCAGAAAGAACTGCCTACAGTATGGGGAGGGAGGACTATCACATATGGCAACACCAGGGACCCTTAGCTCCCTGCAAGATCCCTGAAGCTTCCCACCGGGGCAACGAGTGACTCTTCCAGAGATGCATTTAGAACGTGAGCTCAGCCGTGATGTGGAGCCTGGTTCCCAGCTGTTCCCGACCCCTTGGCCGTGGTCTATTGGAAGACCCTGGCTAAATAGCTGTCCCAAGGCCAAAGTGCAGGGCCAGATTCCAGAAAATCTTCAAGACAGCACCTTCGCTCACTGCAAGATAGATGGTACACCTTAATTGCAAGTGTCCCTGAGAACTAAATATTGACTGAGCTTGCATCTTTGTTGGCTCAGAAAAATGCAAGATTTGTAAAATTCACTGCAACCCATGATTATTCAACAAACATTATCTGCTGACTGCTCCAGTGGAGACAGAGGCATTTCATTGAAGCCAAACGGAGGAGAATCAACAACAGGCCTGTAAATAGATCCCTTTTTAATGAATGTACCGATCTTCTACTTCTAAGTTTATCTATTTTATCCAGATTTGCCCTTATCCTGAAAAGTTCTGCAACACAACGCAGAAAGTTTTAAACCGCACTCAATCAACCGGTCATTTTGTTCACAGAAAACAAACCAAGAGATCGGTCAGATGGGAATTCAATGATTTTCTTTTTACATCCATTTTGCTGGTTTGTCATGGCATTGGATAGATAATGAAATTATTGCCTTCCTCTTCCAAGGTATTAAAGCAAAGAGCTGATACTGTCTTAAAAAACGCTCCTCCTCACAGTTTTGCAGGAGGTACTGTGGGCTCCCCTGGGAACCACCAAGACACTCAGGACTAGGTGGGAGGGAGGCAGTCTGAGATTGAGGGCCAAATTGCAACCCATTGGCAGGGCACATATTTTTCCAATATAAAAGCAAATGGAGAATCCGTAAATAAATTGACTGTATAAAAATGTCCCTTTATATTATGGCCTCACCTTTCCAAGGGGGGAAAAAAAGATTTCTTTTCACGGCCCTCCTATAAAAATATCATTTCTTTGGGATAATTTTATAGTACCAACAGCAGTCCATATCTATTTGAAATACCTATGCATCCACCTCCTGTACTGGCCCCCTTACACAAATGATCCAGTAACTAGCATCGCCCACTGCAGAAGCAGCTGTCACGTAATTACAACCTCTCATCACACGTTGGGGAAACCAGTTGTGGCGTTTGGGAAAGGTCTGCAAAACTAGGTGTCAGACCTTAACTAATAGTGATTGTCCTTCCATTCTACTGTAATTTACATTTAATTCACACATTTCATTTCCATTTAAAATATGATTACAGTGTTTTGAAGCACATCTCACCTGTCCCCTCAAATTACAAGGAAATGAAAATAACAGGGAACAGCAGGCACTGGGAAGGCTGCTGGAGCCCCAGGCTGCAGGGTCTCCAGCTCACACCCGTCCCTCCCAAGGATCTGGGGGCAGGAACTGAAGAGAAACGGGGGTGCAGAGAGGAGGCGGAGGGAAGCGGAATGCGGCAGAGAGATGAGAAGACGGGAGGAGTGGGCGACAGGCCACAGGGAGTGGAATGGACCGGGACCCGTGGATGAGGTTGGAGAGCCCTTCATCCGAGGGCTCCTGCGTGCCTGCTTTGTACATGCATTATTTTCTGGCAGAGCGCCCTCCTTCTATTTCATTCATTTCAGGTTCATGACCTAATCCTAAATACGTGCAGCAGGAAGCAGTGCCTGTTGACTCCAAGTCTGGTTTTCTCTTCTCTGGAGGCAGGAGAACGACGAGAGGCAAGGGAAAGCCCAAGGCTTCAAGGCATGGGTCCAGCGCCCTTCACAGCGTACCCCCTCCCACCGCCATCCTGCATCCAGGCTCCTGCAGCTGTTGGCAGCAGCTGAAAAGAGTTCTGAGGGCTCCAGGTCGGAGGAGCAATTTATAGAAACAAGATTCTTTAGGAATTCAGTGGCCAAGCTCCTTAAGGTATGGCAGAAGACAGGCTGGCCTTAGAGAATGATTTCCAGCCGACGGCACCTGTATTCACAGTGAGATTTTGGAACCTCTTCAGATGCAGAAGGAAGAGTCCTTTGCTATTCTTAACAATCCCTAGATGCTACCCCCAAATCTTAGGAAAAAATGAAATTTGCTCAGTTGTGTCTGACTCTGTGGCCCCATGGACTGTAGCCCACGAGGCTCCTCTGTCCATGGGATTCTCCAGGCAAGAATCCTGAAATGAGTTGCCATTTCCTTCTCCAGGAAACCTTGAGAAAGGCAATGCACAAATCCACAGGCTCAAAAAACACGTATAGGGACTTTCCTGGTGGTCCACTGTTTAAGAATCTGCTTTACAATGCAAAGGATATGGGTTCAATCCCCGGTCAGGGAACCGGGCAATCCCAACATGCCATGGAGCAACTAAGCCCAAGTACCACAACTGCTGAGCCCTCACACTCTGGAGCCCGTGTGCTACAACTAAGAGCCAACGTAGCCAAATGCATACACACACACATTTTTTTTTTAATGTATAGAACATGTTGTATAGTCAGTATCAAGTGAGGCAACAGTGATTTTAAATTTTCAGCCTTCCCAAACTTCTCATACCCCAGGCCTCCCCCATTAATGTACCTCCTATTTTCTAGGAAAAACAAAACAAAACAGAGACCAGCAGAGAGGAACTCCCTCCACTCTGATTACTAAGCATAAAACCTATTTATGCCCTGACTCCATCCTCCTCACCTTCTGATACAGCAGACTAGCTGCCCAGCATCCCTGAAGCCAATCCTTGTACTCAAGCTTTGCATATCACCCTCTTCCACCTTGACTTTTCTTCATATTCATTCTCTTTATCCTTTCCTTTCTTGTATATTTAACCTCTCTCTTGAATTGGATCATTCCCAATGGCTTGAAAACATGCACCAGTCTTTCAGATTAAAAGAAGAAATGCCCTCAACCCCTTACCTCTATCCAGCTTTAAACCAATCACTCTCCTGCCATTCAAACTTCTCAAAAGCATTATCTCTACTGTGACAGAGATGGCTCCTTGCCCAAAAAATGTCATTCCCCTCTTCCAATTATAGAGAGTTAGTGACTGCCCAGACAGACACAGTATTTCCAGCCTCCCTTTCATCTAGGTATGGTCATGTTATTAGTTCTACCAAGGAAATAAGAGCTAAAGTTGTGGATAACTTCTGAGCAAAGGCTTTAAGAACCATCTTTCTCCACACTGCTTTCTGCTTGACCAGTTGCATGCAGACAACAGCAGTCCTGGGGTTCCACTAGGGGATGATCCAACCATATCAAGGGAGGAGGCTGGTTCTCTGGATCATATCCTTAGAGAAAGCTACCCAGTGAGCAAGAACATTCAGAAACACAACTGTTACAAGAGGAATATATTAACTTTTGTTTAGTGAAGGCGCTGACATTTCAATTTTTGTGTGTGTGTTGCAACAGCTCAGTTCAGTTCAGTTCAGTCGCTCAGTCATGTCCAACTCTTTGCAACCCCATGAACTGCAGCACGCCAGGCCTCCCTGTCCATCATCAACTCCCGGAGTTCACCCAAACCCATGTCCATTGAGTCGGTGATGCCATGCAGCCATCTCATCCTCTGTCGTCCCCTTCTCCTTCTGCCCTCAATCTTTACCAGCAGCAGGGGCTTTTCCAATAAGTCAGCTCTTCGCATCAGGTGACCAAAGTATTGGAGTTTCATCTTCAATATCAGTCCTTCCAAAGAACACCCAGGATTGATTTCCTTTTAGGTTGGACTGGTTGGTTCTCCTTGCAGTCCAAGGGACTCTCAAGATTCTTCTCCAACACCACAGTTCAAAAGCAGCAATTCTTCGGCACTCAGCTTTCTTTATAGTCCAACTCTCACATCCATACATGACCACTGGAAAAACCGTAGCCTTGACCAGAACTTTGTTGACAAAGTAATGTCTCTGCNGGCTGGATGGCATCATGGACTCGATGGACGTGAGTCTGAGTGAACTCAGGGAGATGGTGATGAGCAGGGAGGCCTGGCGTGTTGCGGTTCATGGGGTCGCAAAGAGTCGGACATGACTGAGCGACTGAACTGAACTGCCAGGGTGCTGTGACAGGAAACGAGAGAGCAGTTGTGACAGCACCTGTTGCCTCACCTACGAACTGGTTAGCCCCCTTCCCGCCTCGGCCGAGGGAGGAAGAACCTGAGGGAGCGTTGATCGCGACACGAAGCCAAGCCGGGGCTCCCACAACCACTGCTTCTTCATCCTGCCTGCTCTGAGGTCAGTAAAGTGTCCAAAGCCAGCTGCTCACAGCCCTGCAACCACCAGGCAGCCGGAGATGCTGGGAAGCAAAGAAGCCGACAGCAGGGCTGTGGCCAGGCAGGGGCACGGTCTCGCCAGGACGGGTTCTGGCAACACCAGTCACATCCCCTCCACACTGCGTGGACGGTCCGCCCAGCCCTCCTCGACCCTCACATGGTGGAAGCGGACTTCGAGTCTCTGAAAGTGATTCTATCTTCTGAACTCTCTCTCGGGGCACGTCAGCCTGGCTGTATGAGAGCCCCATGCTGGGGGAGGAGAGCAGAGAGAGGGAGCAGAGAAAGGCCGCTTGAACAGAGAAGGGCTGGGACTTCAGCTGCCATCCATCTCAAGGCAGCAGCTGAGAAGGGTTTCCAAACCGCGGGGAGCCAGTGCCTGGTTAGAAGTGGGATTTCCAAAGTGTTTGACGATTGAATAAATAAATGCCAGCCTCAAACAACAGCCAGGATTTGCCCCTGCTGGAATCATTCTAGCCCTCCCCTGTTTCACTGCACACAAGTATATAGACAATTTCACTACATGTACAGATACTGAGGGTTTGGTTCCAGATGCCCCGCCCACCCTGCAACAAAGCTAATATCCCAATAAACTGAGTCACAGACATTTTTCGGTTTTCCAGTGCATAGAGAAGTTGCGTTCACACTATACTGTAGACTGTTAAGTGTGCAACAACATTATGTCCAAGAAAGCATGTAGAGGCCTTAATTAAAAAACACTTTATTGCAAAAAACTGCTCCCCATCCTCTGAGTCTTTAGCGAGTCATTGTAGAAACATCAAAGATCACTGTTCACAGATTCCCAAGACACATGGAACAATAACAAAAAGGTCTGAAATATGGCAAAAATTACCAGAATGTGACACAGAGACACGAAGTGAGACAATGCCATTGGGTAAATGGTGCCAATAGGCTTGCTCAATGCAGGGTTGCCACAAACCTGCAATTTGTAAAATAATAATAATAATAGTAATTTAAAAAAAACTAATATCTGCATAGTGCAATTAAAAAGGTCTGCCTGTTATTTATCAACCTCTGTTGACACCCCCAAATTAGCTGACTAGTTAGTCCTTCATCCAGATTCTTCTGTAGACTATAGGTACCTTGAGGGTAGAAATTACCTGATTCCTGAGTTTGAAAACACACAGAGAATTCACTCCATCACCACTTGCTAACTTATTTAGAGACCCACCCACAGCTCTGCTCCTCCCAGTTCAAGGCAGCCCTGAGGCACTGCAGTCACATGCTCAAGGGCTTCGGATTTCATTTTTTATTTATGGTGTCACAGTGAGAGCTTGGTCTCCAGCCCAGGAAGGAGGAGGGGACTCGGGCTGACTCTGATGCTGAGGCCACTGTCCAGCCTACTTGATGGAAGAAAGGAAACATTTAAAGAGCCATCGTCTGATTTTTACATGGTTTTCTGTTTGGTTTTTGGTTTGCATCATTCAAACTGTAGCAAACAAGCCCAGCATGTATCACATGGAAACTTGTCCGTTGGAAAAAGTGGGGTTGGAGGCTCTCAGGTGTGGTTAGGACTTTGGAATCCACATGTGAAGAGGGACTTCCCTGGGGGTCCGGTGGTTAAGAATCAGCTTACAATGCAGGGGATATGGGTTTGATCCCTGGTCAGGGATCTAAGATTCCCACATGCCAGGGGGCAACTGAGCTCATACGCCACAGTGAAAGATCCCACAGGCCGCCACTAAGACTCAACACAGCCAAATAAATATTAAAAAAAAAACCCATGCAAGGATTTTCCATGTTCTCACCACTGACATCCTCTGGCCCTGAGAAAAGAAAGGATAGGATCTGCTCTCCACCAGCCTCTCCACATCAGCACTAAATTCCACAGTGTTTCTAAGCAGAGACCAGCCATTGACATAGTTTCATGTGGCTGAGCACGCTATGTGTTGGCCAAGGAAGGGACAGAAAAGTCACTTCCAATTTAATGTCCCAAGCACACCTATGACAGTAGAAGAGGACCCATTCATTTCTAAACTACCCTTTTATCAGGTAAAACTCCAAACAGGGCCCTGGATGGGACACGCTGTAGACAACATCTCAGAGAGAAAATACATACACATATATATATACGTGTATACATATATACATACACATATTGCTTTTAAAGAGCACAGAATGAAAGGTACCACCCCCATACTCCTTCGCCTCCTCTCTCGCCTCCACCACACCCTTTCAAGGAGACGCTCTGATCAGTATCTGCTCCGAGAAAGGGAGGGGAAGTGGAGAGACGAGCTGGCAACACTCAGTAAACAGTATTATTAACCCATAGGCTGGCGATAAATCAGAGCAGGATGGTGACCTCAGAGGGCTGGAGTAATCCTGCATGTCAGAATGAATTTATGAGGCCAATTTTATTGGCCTGCATGACCCAGGCTCCTTGGAGACGTCGCAGTAACAAATCCAATCCACTTCATTTATGAGCTGTGTGCGGTGTCAGGGGTGGGACCCAGCCAGAGAGGCTGGACCACCACCACCACCACCCCGCCCCGAGGGGGCGCCAAGGAGCACGACCCTCAGGGGAGTCAAGTTTCTGACCTATCCTAACGGCCACTCCCTCCTGGAGAGCCAGCCAGACCTGCCCCAGGAGCTGTCAGCTTCAGACAAGGTTCTCCTTCTGGCTCTGCCCTGAGGGCCGGGACAGCTGGCAGCAAGGCCCTTGCCCTGCTTCCTCATTGCAGAAGGAGAAGCTTGGATGGCCAGGGCTTCTGGCACCAGGCACTGGGGAAGGGCAAATTCTGCCCTCAACAGCGTTAGCGTCTCTGACTGCAATCTCTATATGCCAGTGGCCCACCCTGCCAGCCACTGAATGTGCTTAGTCATTCAGTTGTGTCCAACTCTTGCGACCCCATAGACTGTATGTAACCTGCCAGGCTCCTCTGTCCATGGGCCCAGTCATTACATCAACCGAAAAAGCCCCCACATGTTTCCCACCGTTTTCTCTTATCAGTTGCTTGTAGATGATAGCTAAGCTCCCAACGGGCTTCCCAGGTGGCGCTAGTGGTAATGAATCTGCCTGCCAATGCATAAGACATGAGAGGTGCAAGTTTGATCTGCTGGGTTGGGAAGATCCCCTAGAGAAGGAAATGGCAGCCCACCCCAGTATTCTTGCCTGGAAAATCCCATGGACAGAGGAGCCTGGCGGGCTACAGTCCAGGGGTCGCAAAGAGTCAGACAAGACTACACACACACGCAAGTTCCCAACAGGGACGCAGACATCCTAAAATGGGTCTGTGAAGGGGCCATTTTTCCCTTCAGCTTCCCATACTGGAAGCAGAAAGGCTGATGCTTCTGGCAGTGGCAGCCGGAGAGACCTTGGCGCCAACCAGAAGGCATCCCCGCGAGAGGAAGCTGCAGGAGGCAGGAAGGNACCACCACCCCGCCCCGAGGGGGCGCCAAGGAGCACGACCCTCAGGGGAGTCAAGTTTCTGACCTATCCTAACGGCCACTCCCTCCTGGAGAGCCAGCCAGACCTGCCCCAGGAGCTGTCAGCTTCAGACAAGGTTCTCCTTCTGGCTCTGCCCTGAGGGCCGGGACAGCTGGCAGCAAGGCCCTTGCCCTGCTTCCTCATTGCAGAAGGAGAAGCTTGGATGGCCAGGGCTTCTGGCACCAGGCACTGGGGAAGGGCAAATTCTGCCCTCAACAGCGTTAGCGTCTCTGACTGCAATCTCTATATGCCAGTGGCCCACCCTGCCAGCCACTGAATGTGCTTAGTCATTCAGTTGTGTCCAACTCTTGCGACCCCATAGACTGTATGTAACCTGCCAGGCTCCTCTGTCCATGGGCCCAGTCATTACATCAACCGAAAAAGCCCCCACATGTTTCCCACCGTTTTCTCTTATCAGTTGCTTGTAGATGATAGCTAAGCTCCCAACGGGCTTCCCAGGTGGCGCTAGTGGTAATGAATCTGCCTGCCAATGCATAAGACATGAGAGGTGCAAGTTTGATCTGCTGGGTTGGGAAGATCCCCTAGAGAAGGAAATGGCAGCCCACCCCAGTATTCTTGCCTGGAAAATCCCATGGACAGAGGAGCCTGGCGGGCTACAGTCCAGGGGTCGCAAAGAGTCAGACAAGACTACACACACACGCAAGTTCCCAACAGGGACGCAGACATCCTAAAATGGGTCTGTGAAGGGGCCATTTTTCCCTTCAGCTTCCCATACTGGAAGCAGAAAGGCTGATGCTTCTGGCAGTGGCAGCCGGAGAGACCTTGGCGCCAACCAGAAGGCATCCCCGCGAGAGGAAGCTGCAGGAGGCAGGAAGGTCCTTTGAACAGAGCGCCTGGTACGTACCTGGCCTTCACCTGCTCTCTGACGGCTCCAAGAGCTAGGCGGAAGGCGGCTAAGTCTATTTGACTGTCCCTGTCATCGTCAGGTTTACGGATGGTTAATTTATTCTTTATAGCACAGTCATTGATGGCTGTTAAATCACAAATGAGAGCCAATAAAGGGTGAATTGCAGCTGAAATTACACTGTTTATATGACAGCAGAGTGCCGGCTAAAAGATTCATATGCTGCTGATGAAGTATGTTATAAATTTTAATTACCATAGTTTGTACAAATGACATGTTTGAAATGCTATTGAGTAATGTGACCCTGATAATGAAACTATAAAATAAATCATTAACTTTCTGAATGAGCTTTTTTATTTCAGTGCTGCATAGAGTAAACTTTTCCGTTGATTCCAGATCCATCTTCTTATGCCCCTACCCTCCACCCCGGGCCTCACCGGTTCCTCTCTACAAAGGCTGCGGACAAAGGAGCAATAGGAGGCTGGGGACCCTGGCAGAGGCCTGGAGGAACAGCCTGGCAGGAATGACCCCACCAGATATGGCCCTGGCCTGGGGACTGACGGTCGGCCCAGGATAGGTGGTTCTAGATGTGCGTCTAGAATACATCCTATAAAGCTTCCCTTTCTAGGAAAGCCCCAGTGCATTTATAAGACAATCTGGGAAATTTGAAATCTGACCTCATAGTTCCTACTGCTGCTGTTGCTGCTGTGGTGTTCAGGCGTGTCCAACTCTTTGCAACCCCATGGACTGTAACCCACCAGACTCCTCTGTCCGTGGGATTCTCCAGGCAGGAATACTGGAGTGGGCTGCCATTCCCTTCTCCAAGGGATCTTACCAATCCAGGGATTGAACCCAGGTCTCCTGCATTGCAGATGGATACCATCTGTGCCACCAGGGGAGCAACCAGGATTTACTGTTTAGGGAAACTATATTGAATATCTAATAATAACCTATAGTGGAAAATAATCTGAAAAAATATATACTTATCTCTAACTGAATCACTTTGCTGTATACCTGAAACTAACACGATATTGTAAGGCAACTATACTTTAATTAAAAAAGAAAAAAAAGCATCCCCCTGCCTCCCAGTCCTGGGTCCACACAGGGAGTGTGATGGTGACTCCTACGTTCATACTCTTCTGTCCATCCTCCAGGCCCAGGGCTCCGCCCCCAGCTCCAAGTCCTTCTACAGTCCCAGAGGCTCAGCAAGGCTAACTCTGAGCAATCTGCTGCAGTTTGCCAGGTGCCTTCAGTCATGGCAAACTGGGACTGGGAGCCCCTGGTTCACTAGAGTTCCTGCACTGGCAGGTGAATTCTTGACTGCTGAACCACTGGAGAAACCCATAGTTGGTGATAGTAAGGAATTACTGTTCATTTCTGCTTGGGAAAGAAAAGACACTTTTTTGAACCTGCAGACTCTCTAAAGACATGGGCCCTGAGGCTGAGTCACCACACAGAGCTTCGCTGTGAGGTCATCTTGGATGAGGAGACTCTGAGTGGAGATTCAGCTCCACTGAAGGTGGAAGAACAATGACAATACTGGGTCAGTTGAAGACAAGCAAATATTTGGGGGGTTTTCCCAATGTTGAAGCACTCTCATTTCAAAGCTCCATTCTACCCCTTGTAACTTATGAATTATTCCTCTTCAACATCCCCAAGGTGTCACTCACTATGGGTAAACACATCTTGCAGAAAAGAACCTGAATTCCCAGGAAAAACCTAGAAGAGGGAGCTGCACCAAAGATTGTTTAGGGCAACCTCCTGCCCCAGGAGCCACAACCCAGCAGATACAGCCCTTTTAGCTGTGCAAGACAGGAAACATCTCTAAGTCAGGCAAAACCTTGGCTTCACAGGATGTTAGCACATCAAGAGACTCTGGCCACCCTTTGGTCCTAAAATCCTCAAGGTGGGTAGAGAGGAAAGGAAGGAGGAGAGAAAACACAGGGGAAGATGTTTTACTCTCAGTCGTGTGCAAATTCCAGAAGAAAATATAAAGTTTGAAAAAGCTCCCAGGTGTTTTTCTACACCCTTCCAGGATGTCTCCCCTCCTGGCTTCCCACTTCACAGGGGAGGAAGTGGAGTCCCAGTGGCAGAGCTGGGAGTACATCTCACAAGACCAAGGATAAGAGGAGAATGGGGCTTTATCATTCAATGTGGGCAGGTTATCCCCAGGCTGGCAACACTCCACTGATGGTCTAAATGCTGACAGCATCCCCCCTGTTCCTCTCCCGGAGAAAGGTCACTAAAAGGCTCCTGTTTCCTCTGCAGATGGGCCGCCTGGCCGTAAGGCAGGGCTGGCATGAAGGATTGCTCTCCTTTGCCTTTTCCCCCAGAACAAGTCTGCTCTCAGGATTGTGCTAGAAGAAGAGAAGGTCAAATTCAAAAGGGCACACTGTGAGGGCAACCTCTCAAATGTTCCTCCCTGGGTCTGCAGAGGAGACCCGGGCATGACAATATGGCATATTAAGAGATTCTGCCATTGAAAGGCCTTCCAGCAAAAGCCTCACCTCAACCACTCAGTAATCAGTGAAGGAAGAGAAGGGGTATAATAAACACACAGAAACAAACCTGGGAAGGAATTTGTCTCGGGTCACAGAGCATGTGAATAGCTGGAGCAAGAAGAAAACACCAATGCATCTATGAGACAATCTGGGAAATTTGAAATCTGACCTTATGATTGGTGATAGTAAGGAATTATAGTGTTCATTTCTGAGGTCCAACCATGGTATTGTGACTATTGTTTTAAAGAATCCTTAACTTTTACAGATGCATGGCGAAGTGATAACTGATGAAATGGTATGATATCTGTGGTTTACTCTAAAATAATCCAGAGTAAGAAGGGGTGGAGGGCTGGTTGGATGAAAAAAGATAGACTATGAGTTGATGACAGCTGAAGTTGGCAATGGTTGCTTGAGGGTTCAGTATACTCTCCTTCGATACAGTCTTTCAATTTACCATAACAAACAAAAAAGTTAACGTCCTTGAATACCCTTGCCCCAAAACTCGACTGCAAGTCTATTTTCTCATCCATTCTAAACAATGACAGGCTGGAGAGAAGACCAGACCTCCTGTCTCCAAGGGCAGGCTTCCAGCAGTGTGAGAGGGGATGGAATTTTCTCTTTCTTTTGTTGGAGGAGATCCCAGTGACAAGGAGCCTGGCATCATGATGTGTCCAGCCTACCTCACTGGAGAGAGAAGTTCCTGTCCTAGAAGCTCCCACCACAGCTCCCTGGCACATACTCAGCCAGAAGCAGAAGGTCCACTTGGGTGGGACTCAGACCCACAGCATCAGCTTGAGCAAATCCCTTCATTCCTTAGATCCTTGACTGCCTCACCTGTAAAATCAATATGGCAGCCCCAAGCAGCCTACCTCAAGGGATGTGAGGACCAAATTCAGTAACAAAGGGGGACTTCTAGAGAGATGGTAGATTGTAGGAGAAAAAAACAAAAACAAAAAAACAGTCTCTGACTCCCTGTGTTGAAATACCAGCTCCACCTGGGGTTAGCTCTGGGTTCAGACAAGTTTCTTAACCTCTTTGGCTTCCGAGTCCTTGGTAATAGAAGCAGGATTATTGTAAGGATTCTATGAGTTCATATATGTAAACAACTTAGAACAATATCAAGGATTATGTAAGTTATTATTCTTATTACTCTACAGTGGTAAACTAATATAAGATGCCAGTATTATGAAAAGAACCACAGTGTTACTCCAAAGAGGATCTGAAGTGTGACTGATTCCAAGCTTCATCTTTCAGAGGCTCATGAAAGTGATGTGATTTTCATTTGGAGACATACCAAAGTCTGGAGAAGGAAATGGCAACCCACTTCAGCATTCTTGCCTGGAAAATTCCATGGACTGAGGAGCCTGGCATCATCAACTTGATGGATATGAGTTTGAGCAAGCTCCAGGAGCTGGTGAAGGACAGGGAAGCCTGGTGTGCAGCAGTCCAGGGGGCTGTAAAGAGTCAGACAAACTGAGCACACACACACACACACACACACACACACACACACACATTCATTCATTCATCCATGCCCTTAAGCAGGTAGTCATTTCTCCCTCCCAATCACCACCCAACCATGAGGAGAGGCATCTTCAACCATATCCTTATCCTGAGTCTCCTCTCGGGCATATCCAAGCATCCCCAAGCCCAGCACCTCACTGGGTCTGTAATCAGGGAGGACCAAAGAGACTGGACAAGAACCTCTGACTCCTTGCTTCACATCTGGCCCCCAGAGAATAGAGCAGGACAGTCAAGAGCTGCCGAGGTGTCCTTAGTCCCACACACACACACACCGTGTGACCCTTAGACGTGGGCAGCTCTGACAAGGTCTCCCCTCTGACTTACCAGCCACCACAAAAATTTTCATGGCGATGGCGCAAGCCGCCCTACTTACCATTAAGAGAAAAGACCACATTATTGCTGTTATAAACCATTGATTAAGGTTTATAATAGCAATAATCCCCTCGAAATTCATTGTTACTGCAGTTAATGACCAGTTTATTAGAGCGTTAACCATCCTTGGCAATGGGCTGAGTCGTTTAATGCGGGTAACGACCAATTTCTCAAGGATTATTGCTTAAATAACAATTCTTTGCGAGATGTATGCGCCACCACAAGTGCGGATCCAGCTGGAGGCTTCTCCTCAGAAATAAGTGTTAATTATTTCCTCAGAGTTGCACCATCGGCACCATACCTAACAAGGGCCAAACAATGAGCTTCTTGTGGTCACGCTTCAGAGACAACAAAGAATCCAAAAGTTGGGCCAGGGCCCAGAGATGGCACGGCACCCTTCTGAGGGGGAGCCAGCATCGCCCAAACAAAAGGACCATTGGGAAACGGTATCTGGCTCTTGGACCACTGTTTCTTCTTCACTTGGCTTCTTTTCTAGAATATTCTGCTTGTGTCAATTCCCGACCCACCCACTTCACAGGTGGGGAAATCAGGATTATCCAGGGGGCTGAAGGATGGACCATGGAATGGGGAAGCATGACCAACACAGCCATTATGAAGTTTAACATTCTCTGAAGGAAATATCTGCCCACCCTTGACCACCCAGATCCCAGAACAGCTGGTAGCAAAGGGCTGCAGGGACTGAGTGGTACCCACAAGTTGCACAGCACTGAAGTCAGGTCCTCCGTGGCCACAAGGCCACTTTTTGGGCCGTGCTCTGGCAAAAAGAAAGAAAAAAAAAAATCAGCCTATAGGGCCTCATAGCTCAGGCTCTGAGAATTCATAGAGTCATTAAATATAATGACAGGCAGGGGACCTTATTATTATCTAGGACACCCTCCTTGTTTTATAGGTGAGGACTACTCAGAGAGGGTAGAAGGTTTGCCCAAGTCACAGAGCCACTCAGAGAAAAGTTGGAATTAGAATCTCCATCTCTGTCTTCCCATGATCAACCTCAAGACCACTTTCTTGGTCACACCCAAAGAAAACTCTGTCTCAAAGAAAAAAGAATAAAAGGATTAAGGCCCCATTCAGGAAAGAACACAGAGGCGAGGCATACCTGAGCCCTGGAGCGCTTCAACTCAGGAGAAGGGTCTCAGGAGAAGCCAAAGATCTGATCCCCCCCCTCCTCCTCCTCCCCAACTTTCTCCTCATGCCGAACTCAATCCAAGCATGTCCACACATTAACTATTTTCCATCACTTTCCATTAGCCCTGTTATTCCAATAACTTTTATTTTTTTGACATGATCTGAAAGCTGCTGATATGATTATACTCTAATTGCATTATATTAACTAAAATAAATACTAATAGGGTGTGAACCTAACATAATAAGATCGCAAATTGCTATCACGGTGCCAGTGTAGGCTGGAAAGGAATCTGCTGATTCACTCAACTAAGGCGAATTAAGGTTCTGTTGTGTGTCACATTGCAAGAACAGAAAGTGAGGCCTCCTAGCATTCTTGAGTATGTTAGTCCTTCAGCCTCCATGTTTTGACTTAAGAGCAAGAATTATCACCAATAAATAATGGCAAACACCTCTCTAGGAGTGCAGTGAAGGGAGTCCCAGCAAGTCACAGCTCTTCTCATGCTTTAGACTCGTAGACTCACCTTCATCATTGCAGTTAGATAAACCAATGGGATCCCTAAAGCTCCCTCCTACCAAGTGTGTAGGATGTGCTGGAACAGAGGGCAGGGTTTTCTTCCTTTACCTGCTCTCTTGTTGAGACTCTGCCCAAGACAGACACCACCGCAATGACATTGGACCTCCCTTCCCCCAAGTCAAAATGTTTATGAATCCTGATGTCAACACTTCTTTCTTAAGCCATCAGACTGAATTCATGCTGGTGTGGATTAGAGAAATACTTTCACTAAATCACAATAGTTCAGTCCCTCTACCGATACTCCCACCTGTATTGCTAACCATTTGCTTATAGGATATTATGAAATGTTTATTTGCAGCCAGGCAAGATAATAACATCAATTACAGATCACATTTGAGCTGCACATAGGTTTGCTGTATCAAGCAAATAAGTTAATACATGTAAAGATCCGAAAAGAATGTCTGGCACATAGTAAGGGCTCAATAAATATTAGCAGTTATTTCTGTTGGCTATAATGCAATGCCAGATACTAAATGTGATAAAAATCAGTCAACAATTTTTTGTACATAACCATAAGAGAAATAATAAGTCTAACAAAGAAAATGAAACCAATATAATGTAACTTTTCAGTAACTTTCTGCATGGTGAACAATGTACTATGGGGGTATATTCTACGTATATGTATCAATGATATAACATAGATAATTTATATGAGAGGGTATATTTGATCAATCACATCATCCCTGCCTCCTTTTTTTTTTTTTTTTTGAGAATATTTTATCTATTTATTTGGCTGCACTGGGTCTTAGTTGCAGCATGTGGGATCTAGTTCCCTGACCAGGGATTCAACCGGGGTCTCCTGAGTTGGGAGTGCACAGGCCTAGCCACTGGACCACCTGAGCAGTCCTTCCTCCCTGCCTTTGACAGCGGCAGAATATCAGGAATAGATCTTCAGTGTGGCATACTGCAATGCAGGAGACCCTAGTTTGATTCCTGTGTTGGGAAGATCCCATGGACAAGGCATAGGCTACCCACGCCATTATTCTTGGGCTTCCCTGGTGGCTCAGATGGTGAAGAATCCGTCTGCAATGAGGGAGACCTGGGTTGGAAAAATCCCCTTCAGGAGGGCATGGCAACCCACTCCAGTATCCTTGCCTGGAAAATTCCATGGACAGAGGAGCCTGGTTGGTTACAGTCCATGGAGCTGCAAAAAGTTGAACACAACTGAGCAATTAACAGTTTCATTTTTTGTAAATACACACGCACACACATGTGCATGCTCAGTTGCTTCAGTCCTGTCTGACTCTTTGTGACCCTATGGACCGTAGCCCGCCAGGCTCCTCTGTCCATGGGATTCTCCAGGCAAGAATACTGGAGTGGGTTGCCCTGCCCTCCTCCAAGGGATCTTCCTGAACCTGCCTCTCCTGTGTCTCCTGCATTGCCAATGGATTCTTTTTACCACTGAGCCAGCAAGGAAGCCTACACACACCCAGTGGACTATTACTCAGCCATAAAACAGAATGAGATGTTGCCCTCTGCAGCAACACGGATGGACTTGGAGATGGTCATACAAGTGAAGTAAGCCAGACAGAGTAAGACGAACACTGTGTGATCCCAGGTTCAGTCCCCAGTCAGGGAACTAAGATCCCTCAAGCCAGGGAGCAACTGGGCCCACACACTGTAACTGCTGAGCCTGAGTGCCAAAACTGGACCCCGGGCACCTCAGCAGAAGATGCTGTGTGATGCAGCTAAGACCTGACATAGCAAATGCGTAAATGTTGCTGTTGTTATTTAGTCGATAAACTGTGTTCGAATATTTTGCGAGGCCATGGACTGTAGCCTGCTCCTTAGTTCATGGGATTTCCCAGGCAAGAATACTGGAGTGGATTGCCATTTGCTTCTCTAGGGGAATCTTCCCAACCCAAGAATCGAACTGACACTTTCCTGCTTGGGCAAGCAAGTTCTTTACCACTAAGCCACCAGGGAAGCCCAAATAAATAAATTTAATTAAATAGATAAACAACAAGGACCTACTGTACAGCACAGGGAACTGTATTTAATATCCTGTAATAAGCTGTAATGGAAAATAGTCTGAGAAGAATATATACACACACACACACATATATGTGTATAACTGAATCACTTTACTATATACCTGAAACAAATACAATATTGTAAATCAACTATATTTCTATTTTAATTTTTTTTTTAAGAAAACAAGATTTAGTCCATGAGCAAGCATCACTTGTCTCCACCAAGACTCCAAAAACCTGCCATGGTTTGCCTCTGATTCTTTTCATTCCTTTGCTCTGAGTTCAGTTCCTTTCAACATCCAGGGGTTAGGAAGTGCTGCTGCTGCTGCTGCTANCGACTCAATGGACATGGGTTTGAGTGAAATCCGGGAGTTGGTGATGGACAGAAAGGCTTGGTGTCCTGTCTTTCATGGGATCGCAAAGAGTTGGACATGACTGAGTGACTGAACTGAACTGAACACCTAATTGATATGTAACCTAATCTATCTACCATGTTCTCATTCCACATTATCTATATCCTTCATTTAATCCCCAAAGAGGAATACTCAAGACATCTGGCTCCTCCCATGGCTGGAATTCCTCAGGGATGTCTGACCTGTTTGCTAAACATGAATCTTAACTTTGACATATTACCTTTTAATCTTTCTCCAGGCATTGCTTTCCCTGCAAAGTTTAACTACGAGTAGAATGAAAGTCATAGCAGACTGCTGGTAGGGGAGCACCTGTAAGAAATCTTTCTCTTACTCCCAATGTGAAATATATAATTTATACACCACACCCACATAGATAAAATTATACAACAGGTAAATTAGCTTCCACAAGTACATGATCTGATTTGTCGAAGAATAAGGTTTATATTTGAGATGCTAAGTACAAGGTTTGTGAAACTGAAGTTGCTCAGTCGTGTTCTACTCTTTGCGACCTCATGGACTGTAGCCTACCAGGCTCCTCTGTCCATGGGATTTTCCAGGCAATAGTACTGGAGTGGATTGCCATTTCCTTCTCCAGGGGATCTTTCCCACCCAGGGATTGAACCCAGGTCTCCCACATTGTAGACAGATGCTTTACCATCTGAGCCACCAGGGAAGTTTTGTAGTCCTCATCAAACTCTGGACCTGTTCTGTGTCTGGTATCCTTTAACCCATGGCCCTCCAANGGGATCTTTCCCACCCAGGGATTGAACCCAGGTCTCCCACATTGTAGACAGACGCTTTACCATCTGAGCCACCAGGGAAGTTTTGTAGTCCTCATCAAACTCTGGACCTGTTCTGTGTCTGGTATCCTTTAACCCATGGCCCTCCAAACTACGAGTCATGCCATCCTGGCAGCTGACCAGCCATAAAGAGATTTCTCAAAAGCCAAACAATATATGGCTTTTGTGATTTGTCAGGAACAGGGAAGAATTTCTGTCATCACACGGTGTTCTTAAAACTGCTCATTACACATTGCTGCACATAGAACATTATAGTCTCGGTGAATTGAAGTGAAACCACATCAAGAATCTTCTCTGACTGCTCTGAGAGGGAGAATCAAACTACAAGGGGAAAAAGTGCAAAGACAAGATATATAAATTTTTAAAGCTGCACAAAATATGCCAGCAAGTTTGGAAACCTCAGCAGTGGCCACAGGACAGGAACAGGTCAGTTTCATTGCAATCCCAAAGAATGCTCAAACTACCACACAATTGCATCTCACACACTAGTAAAGTAATGCTCAAAATTCTCCAAGCCAGACTTCAACAATACGTGAACAATTAACTTCCAGATGTTCAAGCTGGTTTTAGAAAAGGCAGAGGAACCAGAGATCAAATTGCCAACATCCNCAAAAAAAAAAAAAATGGGGGAAAGAATTCCAGAAGCTGAGCTCAGGCAACCATCGAGTTTGTCACTAGAAGAGAACAGTGGTTTTTCCGGTCACTCCTTTCCTCTGCTGGCTCCCGAAATTACACAGAGCTGCTACCCAGCCTTGCTATCTGTGGGTCTCCCAGGAGGGCCATCACCTCAATGGGACAATTTCCTTTCCATTTACAGAGTTGTTTTTTTTCCTGGTGGGGAGGGGGTTCTTTCGGAAGGGGTGAAGGAGGAGTTGTATCAAGTGAATTTCTAAATTTTGATTGTCCTTATTTTTCTTCTCTGTTTTTCTAGCTCTTTTGGTTTCTCTAGTCCTGTCCACAGCCAGTGGCGACAGGGACCCATGTTTTATTTTGTTTTTTTCTTTCCCAAGCCGGCAGCTGGATTCATACTGTCAGTCACTCACGATGGGGTGGGGATGTCCCTTGCATCGGGGTGTATATTCTGCATGACAAGGGTGACCCCACAAGCAGCCTCAGATCTTCTCTGATGTTCATCGGTCCTCAGCTTCCCCCCGCCCCGCCCGAGTCATTTGGTTAAAGAAGGTGGGGGTCAGAGGTCAGAACACAATTCCCATTCAGCCGGTTTGACAGGTACATAGCATGGAGTGAGACTAAAAGCCCCGATTCCACTCCTTAATTAAAAACATTTTTCATTCCAAACCTATAAAAGGCAGCTGTGCTGCTCCCCCACCTCCCCGCCCACCAGAGATGGTGGTTCTGCACTGAGCTGCAGCTCAATCCCTCTTTCTCGGGCCTCAAAAGCACAAGGCCATCAAAGCCCAGTGCAGTCATCTTCCTTCTCCTCCTCCTCCTTGCCCCTCCGGTTCTCCTTTTGCTCAGAAACCATCATCTCCACCTTGGCAGCAGCTTTGCACTAGAAATTTCTCGTGACACCTCCATGCTATGGGCAGGGAGCCCATCTTCCAGGATAGACAGGAGGCAGCGCTTAGATTTTATTATTCTCAAACATCTTTTCACCTGGATTTTTTAAAAGAAGCCCAGGCAGCACATCCTGGCTTCATCAGTCATCCTGAGCTTGTGAATTCACTTGCATCCCCCTCTGTTCAGACATCTAGAAGACTTTGGTCAGGGCTGGGGCGGGAGGCGGGGGTGGGGAACGAGCGAACCGCTTGCCAAGAGATGATTGGAAAAAATGAAATAAATGTTTGCTTACCCCAGGTGGCATCCGTGGTACAGAACCCACCTGCCAATGCAGGAGACATGAGATGAGAGTTCGATCCCTGGGTCGGGAAGATTCCCTGGAGGAGGGCATGGCAACCCCTCCAGTATGCTTGCCTGGAGAGTCCCATGGACAGAGGAGCCTGGTGGCGTACAGTCCACGGGGTCACAAAGAGTTGGACACGTGACTGAGCGAGCATTCATAGCACGCATGGTGGTTTTTTACCTTCAATGGCTCCTTCACACTTGAATTACAGGCCATCAAGTCACTCAGCTGGATTACCTGGTACAGAAAGTTACAAGTACGATGTAACCTGCTTGGGGAAGAGAAGAGAAGGTTCATTTTCTTTTGCGCATCTGTCTCCTTACAGGGTCCTTAAACCTTTATTTATTCATTTATAATTTTTTGGCCTGGAGTATTTATTTTTGGCTTCATCTCCAAGGACATTCTACCTACTCACAGGCAGGAACACCCAGCCTTCATTCAGACCTGGTCCCAGTCAAGACCCTGATCAAAGACAACGCTCGGAAGGCTGTGGATATGACGTGAGCTTTTCCACTTGTGAGCTGAGCCAGCTGCTGTAGTTTAGATGCTTTCCCACTTGGTGGACTTGCTCTTCTTTGGATTCCAACCAAACCATCTTATTAAATGTTTTCCAAAAAAAAATTCTTGCTCTTGTGAGTGATATCAAATACGATCAATAAAACCAGAGAAGGGAGCCCAAGGCATTCATGAGACACTTTCAAGATTTAATTGTTCCGCAGAATTTTAAGCAAGTAGTAGAAAGAAACTAAATTGCATGAAGCCAAATATTTTGCTCTAGGCTCCCAATTCATCTCACTTGCTGGTTCCCGGGGGCTTGTGCCAGCGAGAGGAGCTCGGGACTTTCCAGCCCAGACAGGGGTTGTGCTTCCTGCAAGTTAAAGAACCTCCCTGTCTCTTGGAAATGGGGCCGTTGATCAAAGTCTTCTTTACCATGGAAATGCCTGGGCTCAAGGACTTTTTGGCTGAGTAGGGCAGAAAGATATGTTTTACTAAACACAGGGCGCATCCTCTTGCTTCTTTCTCCAAAAGTCCTGGGAGAAAGAAACGTGGTACCCAAATAAGTGCCACATCCAGGTATCAACTTCCCAGGTGGCACAGTGGTAAAGAACCCCCCAGCCAACCGAAGAGGTGCAGGTTTGATTCCTAGGTGGGGAAAATCCCCTGGAGGAGAGCACAGCAACCGACTCCAGTATTCTTGCCTAGAAAATCCCATGGACAGAGGAGCCTGGCGGGCCACAGTCCATGGGGTCGCAAGAGTCAGACATGACCTCCAGTTTGAACACAAAAAGTACAGGTTTCAACAGACACCCAGAGACAGCACCAGTGCGAGAGGAGGTGCAGGGTCTGGAAGCTTCCAAGGATTTCACTGCTTCTTACAGGCTGAGGGAACCTGGCACTGAGATCCATCTGCTTCCTTTAGACTTGACCACTTGGAAGAGAAGGAACCCCTTGGTTCGCCAGGAAGAGCCTGCCACAGACACACAGGCAAAGCACAGACTAGAGTCCTTCCCATCCCATCACACTGCAAAGAATCTGTTGCCTCTTCTGACCAGACACTAGGTCAGGAAAGAAGACACCAGGTGAAAGCAGCCACGGGGCTGTGTCTCAGGGTCCTGCCACTTTGGAAAATGGATTATGTCAAGGAGCTTTCCCTGGGGGCTCAGACAGTAAAGAATCTGCCTGCAATGCAGGAGACCTGGGTTTGATCCCTGGGTTGGGAAGATGCCCTGGAGAAGGGAGTGGCAACCCATTCCAGTGTTCTTGCCTAGAGAATCCCATGGACAGAGGACCCTAGCAGGCTACAGTCCATGGGGTTGCAAAGAGTTGGACACAACTAAGCAACTTACACACACACACACACACACACACACACAGAGGAGGTTTAGATAAGAGAACTGAGAGTCTGAGGAGCTGCCTGCCGGAGAACAAGGCTCCAGAGGCAAGCAGACCTCTTCCTCCCTGCCCTGGGGAAGGTACTGGGTTGGCTAAAAAGTTAATTTGGGTTTTTTTAATAATATCTTAAGGGGAAAAAAACAAATGAACATTTTGACCAACCCAGTATTAATACTTCCATTCTCTAAGACTCAGTTTATCTGTAAGCAGAGATAGCAAGAGTTCCTCCCAGGAGAGTTATTGTGCTGATTACAGAAAGAGTGCTTGTAAAGTAGCTTGGGCTGTCTCCGGCACTTTGTTGTTGCTGTTCTGTTGCTCAGTCCTGTCCGACTCGTAGTGACCCCAGGGACTGCAGCCGGACTCCCCTGTCCTCCACTATCTCCCAGAGTTTGCTCAAACTCATGTCCATAGCATTGGTGATGCCATCTAACCATCTCATCTTCTGTCGTCCCCTTCTCCTGCCTTCAATCTTTCCCAGCATCAGGATCTTTTCCAGCAAGTCAGCTCTTTGCATCAGGTGGCCAAAGGCCTGGAGCTTCAACATCAGCATCAGTCCTTCCAACGAGTATTCAGGACTGATTTCCTTTAGGATGGACTGGCACTTAATAGGTGCTTAATAAGTAAGAGAGAGCATTTTAATAACAATAATTAATAATTACAGGCTGGAATGCACTAGCATTTGAAGGGAGGGTGTCCAGGTCTGGGTTCAATGGCCTTGACCGCAGTAAAGGAAAGGGAGGGTCTGGTTCCTGCCAAGAGGCAGCTCCATGACAGATGGGTTCCCAGGCCCTCCTCCACAGCGCTTTCCAACAGGGCTTTTGCTGGGGTCCAAACTTGATCCTGGCGGCTTTCCAGAGGCTCAATTCAAGAGAATATTAGTGCCATAATATAGCTCCTATTATACAGCAGCACTTAGATAAGGAAGAAAAATGGTTCTGCGGGTCCATGCTTAAAACTCTTGTCAGATCGTCCCTGCCACTACCTGCTCAGAGATCCTGCCGCAAAAACAAACATCCAGATTTCCGACCAAGGTTGTGTTGCAGTTGCTTGAGATTACTGTGGCTGTGGACTCTGGGGCGTCATCAAGAAGCCTGGCCCCTGGAGGCTGCGGGCTGGCCAGGCTCCAGCCCCCAGTCCCCTGTGAGGCCAGGGACGGGATTGTGGTTTTGTCACAGAATCAGAGGCCTAGTCAAGGATATAAAGTAAGTGCTCAAAAAGGTACAGCTCCGCCGCTGTTATCATTGCTGTTCCTGCTGGACCCGCTTTGAGAACATTCAAGTGCAAGCCAGCCTATACACATGAACCACACTGCAGGTCCAGAAAAGGAAGAACTCAGAGAATGTCAAAGCATGGTTAGGCATGCCTCCTGACCCCCTGCCTGCAGACTTAGAGCCTCCCGAGTTTGGTGTCCGGAGCAGGAAACGACAACCCACTACAGTATTCTTACCTGAAGAATCCCATGGACAGAAGAACCTGGCGGGCTACAGTCCACGGGGTCGCAAAGAATCAGACATGACTGAGTGACTATCACTCAAGTTTGGTGTCACTGCAGAAAGGTGTAGTTTGGTGTGTATTTCCAGACATAGCACACCTCCAGACCACTAATGATGTACTATGATAGAAAACGCCAAGAGGGCCTGTCATTTGTAAGGGCTGACCACACACGCACACACACTCACTCACACATACACTCTCACACACACACACTCAGACACACACACACACTCAGACACACACACACACACACACACACACCTATTTGAAAAGTGCTGCTGGGGCAAGCCTGTCAGTTTCCACCTGTCAATTTCCAGAGATAATTGCCCCCCACCCTAACTCTCCTAGCACTGAGGGTCTCGGGGATGAAGGTCCTGGAGCTCCAGGACAGAGGCACTGAGAGCTGATGAGGTCCAGCCCTGCAGGTGTGGACTCCAGGCCCATCTGACCTGGGGCAGGGGCTCTGCACTCAGGCTCTCTTCCAGATGTCGTAGGAGACACGCAGGCATGAGACACGGAGGCCCCTGCCCTCGGGTGGTCCACGGCCAGGGCAAGGAGGAAAGTCCACCATACGAAACCAAGTATATGTTAACCCTGAAGAGGACAGAACGTGTCCAAGGCCAAATTCCATCACTGCGCTGGTGAAAGCAGCCGGCAGCCAGGTCCTGAAAAACCTCTCTGCCGTAATCTTCGTGATCACAACCCTCGTGGCTCCTAGTGGATTTTGAACCGTATTTTCAATTATCCAAAATGCCCACTTCTCTCGTATCTGTATTTCCTCGGCATGTGGGGAGCGTGGCCGTGCTTGGCTGATTTAACACGGAGCATTAACCGAGCCTCTTAGAAATGGGCTCCCCACAGGACCACCCATTAGGCTGCGGGCTGCAGCTGGCTCCCTACGGCCCTCTGCTTGCTCTGAGTGGGCCACCCCCTTGTGCCCACCTCCCCTCCAACCTGTCCCCCGAGTGCCACCAGCCATTTTCCAGATCACTGAGGAGCTGATGGCTTGTTTGTGTCACATGACTGGGCCTTTCAGTATTCTTTTCCTTTCGTCTTTTAAGATTTTTTTTTTTTTGATGCAGACCATTTTTAAAGTCTTTATTGAATTTGTTAAAATATTGCTTCTGTTTAATGTTTGGTTTCTTTTGGCCTTTTGTGGGCTCTTGGCTCCCCATCCAGGGATCTAACCCACAATTCCTGCATCGGAAGGTGAAGTCTTAACCACTGGACCATCCAGGAAATCTCCCGTTTTCCTTCGGTCTTGATCTTCCAGGAGAAACAGAGAGAAAAAGAGGATTTGTTTTCCCAGAGCCCAGCTTGGCGGGGACGGGGGGTGGTGGCGGGCGGTCTTCCCAACTCTGGGAAGTCCCTCGGGATTCCTAGCTGAATCAGTGAATCATCCAGGGGACAAATCTTGCAGAGGTGGGAACAGCAGCTGCGAGGTCGCCATCGCTTCGTGTCTCTGAGGCTGAGAGAGTGAGAACCAGGCTGTGGTTGTTATCTCAGCTGTAAAAAGAAGAAAAAGCCCAGGGCCTTGGAGGCACCTGGACACGCTGGCCTGACCATTTCACAGCAGCCCCCGCGGGTCACTGGGGACCTGCCCTCTCTTTTCCACCTACATGTTATTCCAGCCATAAATCCAAGTGACAAGCTTGAACTTTCCCCAATTGACATGTTTACAGGGGAAGTCCGCATTTGACAGGAAAATTAAGCCTATCAATCACTTAACGAGCTCGTTAATGAATGGTTCTCTGATGTCCTCTGGTAGCTGGCTGTATTGATCATGGATGGGCAGCCCAGCCCCCAGCCCGGTCCCCCCCACGCCCTCGCCCA
>SJYV01049240.1:87520-133343 GCA_006410875.1 Neotragus pygmaeus | reverse complement strand
TTCTCCCCCTGAAGCTCAGCAGAGGGCTCCGCTGGAGGGTTTATCTCGAGGTCAGACCCCCTCCTGGCTCTGCTCTCCGACAGAACAAAGGGAACAGATGCAGGTTTGGCCTATGAGCGCCCACCCGGCATATGGAAGCTATCTCCTCTGGCCCAGTAATTACCCAGGAGCTGGCTTGTTCAATGGCTTTGGGTTTTATTGGACAGAAACCCATCTCTCCCCCACCGGCATAAAACACTTTAATGGTGTCTCCCTCTGGGGTTTCTGGGAGAGGTCCTGTCAGGTATGAAATGAGCAAAGCCCCCCTGACAGCCCCCAGAAGCAAGGCCTTCACAATTAAACAAGGGAGACCCGGCGGGAGAGGGGAATGCCTGGTGAAAGAGGAAAGCTTGATGGTGCAAAAAAAAAAAAAAAGAAAGAAAGTCAGGGTCGCGTTGCCTTTGGAGGAGCGGGCAGACTTCCTAGAGCATCTCCCACTGGTGTTCAGAAGGGCATGAGGAAGAGCTAGGGGTGGTCGAAACACAGCCCATCACCTCCTGTTCCCAACACACAGGGAGGAGGGCTCTAAAGTCAGGATCAAACATTAGTGGAGGGACTGTTTTGTGTAAGAATAAATGATCATCTAGGTCGTGAAGAGGCCTGAAACTTAGAATATGTTCAATTCACGTACACACAGCACAGTTCTTCTCCCAGTGATCTATCTCGAGGATGTCATGTCTGCAACTGTGAATGAGGGAGTCAACTTGGACTCAAGGATTGACCAGAATGAAGAAAGTAATGAGCCCCTGGCTGGAAATGGATGGATATTAAAACCAACCAATCCCTAAGCTCCTGCCCTGGGGGATGGGAGATAACGGAGAGTCAAGTGATAGAGCCCCAAGTCACCAGAGAGGGTGTGTCAACAGAGAATGACCTCAAACTATGTGGCTTACAACACCAGAAATGTATTGTCTCCCAGCTCCAGAGGCCAGAAGCCCCAAATCAAGGTATTCACATATCAGTGCTTCTCTGAAGGCTCTATGGAAACATCTGTCCTTATCTTTACCAACTCCTGGTGGCTCCCAGCACACCTTGGCTTGTGGCTGCATCTTTCCATCACTGTCTCCATCATCACATGGTCACATCCCCAGTGAGTCTCTGTGTCCTTGCCTCTTCTTCTGAGGATACAGTCATTGCAATCAGGGGCCACCCTAACCCAGTATGTTGCTTAGTTGTTAAACCATGTCCAACTTTTGGGGGCTGCATGGACTGTAGCCCACCAGGCTCTTCTGTCCATGGGATTTCCTAGGCAAGAATACTGGAGTGGGTTACCATTTCCTTCCCTAGGGAATCTTTCTGACTCAGGGATTGAACCCACATCTCCTGCATCACAAGCAAAGTCTTTACCACTGACCCACCAAGGAAATCATTAACCCAGTATGACCTCATCCTAATTATTCATACCTGCAAAGACCCTATTTTCCAAAAAAAAAAAGTCAGATTCTGAGGTTCCAGGAAGACATAAATTTTCAAGGGAACACTATTCAACCCAGAACAAAAAGAAGAAGAAGAAAAAAACACAGCAGAGCAGAGGGCGTAGCTCGAGGCATCAGCTAAATGCTAAAGTCCAAAGCCTTTCCAAAGAGCAAGAGGAAAACCCGCGACGTGAGGGAAGTGCTGAGAAAGAGAAAAGGATGGTACGGAGGTAAGCTGCAAATAGTAAAAAATATGAAGATGGCAACCGAAGTGTCGAAAATGTGCTCTGGGTAATTCCAAGCACATTTGAAAGCCATTTGCAGACCATAAAATTCTCGGTCCAAATCACTTATGCCCAGGCAGGCCCAGGTGCCCAGGCTGCTAAACCTCACCCAGATGGAGGCTGGAGGCGGGTCTGGGAGGGTCCCATTATTCTCGCAAGTGAGGGGTGATGCTTCCCAACAACTAGAGGGGCCCTGCCCCATTCCTTAGGCACCTGCTCTCCTTAGAGTCACTGATACCTTTCCCCCTTTCTCTGGGGCTTTTTCAAAGAAGGATGGCTGAGTCCTGGAACATACGGCTACCACACTCGCCAATGACACATCAACCATGTGGGCCAAAGTCTACCTCTCTAGGTCTACACTTTCCAATCTCCTTCCAGACTGGGTGAAAACTCTTCACGACTATATTTAACACGGGTAACCAACAAGGACCCACTGTACAGTGCAAGGAACTCTGCTCAATGTTATGTGGCAGCCTGGATGGGAGGGGCGTTTGGGGGAGAATGGATACATGCATGTGCATGACTGAGTCTCTTCTCTGTTCACCCGAAACTCACAACATTGTTAATTGACTATGCCCCAATACAATATAAAAAGCTTAGAGTTTGGGGGAAAAAAAGCCCGTGACTGGAACAGTGGAACTCCTTCAACACTCCAGCATGAAGCACCTAGAACACGGTGAGTTGCAAAACTCATGGGTTCAAGTGTCCAAGCACCTCTTTGGACAGCATATACCTGCTGTGATGAAGGATACAAGATGGGATAAGAGGAAGGACAGGCTCATGCCAGAGCCAGAGCATAAACTTAAGCTCCGCCTGAGTCTAGGCTGGTCCTACTTAAGAAATTTACTAAGATCCCATGTAGCAGAAAGAATTCCTGGGACTTCCCTGGTGGTCCAGTGGTTAAGAATCACCTGCCAATGCAGGAGACAAGGCTTCATTTCCTGATCCAGGAAGATGCCACAGGGCAACTAAAGCCCATGCACCATAACCATTGAGTCTGTGCTCTAGACCCCATGCTCCGCAACCAGAAAGTGGTCCCCACTCTTAGCAATGAGAGAAAGCCCATGTGTAGCAACAAAGACCCAGCACAGCCAATAAATAAATAAGAATTCTCAAGAGTCAAGAGGAAGAGCCCAGTTTTTGCATCAGACAAATCCAGTTCTTACACCGGGCCCTGCCTGCCCCTTGCTAGTGATGCAAACTTAGGCTTCTTTGTACATCTCTGAGTTCCAGTGTCCTCATTCATAAGGAAAGAATTATAACAACTAAAGTAAGGTCCTGGCCATGGTAGGCCTTCAGGAAACAGAATATCCTTCTTACTCTGCTGCTACCTGTGTTGGACGATGTAAAAGAAAAAAATGAAATGTTAGTCACTCAGTCATGTCCGACTCTTTGTGATCTCATGGACTGTAGCCCGCCAGGCTTCCCTGTCCATGGGATTCTCCAGGCAAGAATACTGGAGTTAGGGAATTCATGTATATATTGGGTTGGCCAGAAAGTCAGATTTTAGCCAGAAAGTTTAGATTTTTCTGAAGATCTCATGTAAAAACCCAAATGAACTTTTTGGCCAACCCCCAAACTGGTATCTTTTTTAAAGTGGGATTGGGGGGAAAGTGGTGATGGGCAGGTGGGGAAAATGGATGACCTAAGGACAAGATGCCCTCTCAGGGTACCCCCGTCGAGTTCCTGGACTGTCATCCACAAACTGGGTTTCTGTGGACAGAATGGGGTTCAACAAGTTAGCGAGCTTTCTGCTGCCCCATCTCTTAAACACAGAAGCAGATACAAGCTCCTACATCTACAGTGTCAACCCTCCTTTTCATGTATCAGAAGAGACTCGTCATCAGAGGCAAGTTGATGTGATAGTTCTGACTCTGCTCTGAAATCCCCCCCAGGAATCTTCTTACCCCGGCTCTGAGCTCAAAACAAGCCTAGAAGGGCGGCTGCTCTAGGAGGGTAGCCCTACCACCCCGAGAAGATCCACCCGGGTTCACGATCACAGCCCTTGTTTCCAGGTCCAGCCCAGGCTCTCTGGACACCAGGATGGCTTCCTCCCTGACCTCAATTCTCTCCCCACACCTCTCCACCCAACTGTTGTCCTGCACCACACTCCTGCTCCCCAAAGCATCTCTCTTAAGCGCAGCTCTGATTCTGACATTCTGGACTCCAAAAATATCCAATAATGCCCTATCACTTGCAGAATAAACCTGAACTCCTCAGGGACATTGAAGACGCTTTGCCACTTGTCCCCAGATGACCGTCCAGCTCCGTCTCCCGTTTCTCCCCAAACACACCCCGTCACCCAGTCACATCAGTTTGCTCCTGCTGTTTTCCCTGCCTGCCATGCCTTTTCCAACACTGCCTGGGCTCACAGCCTCCTTTTCTATCAAGTGTCCCCTGTGCCCGGACAGAAGTCGTCTCGTTCCTTCTGAATCCCCACAGATTCATCATCTGTTCTCCTCTTGTCACACTCATCACTCTTTGCGATTTAGAAAGGTGGCTTTTCTCCTCTGCTCATCTTGAAGCTCCCGAAAGGCAGGACCCAGCCCACGCAAGATTCATTTTTGTTTTGTCCTCATACTCAGCACTGTGCTTCACATCTATTAGTTACTCCATAAATATTATTGGTTGGAAGAAGGAGAAAAAAAAAAGATAAACGATGACTGAAATGAAGCTGATGGTACGCTTGAGCAGAGAGATTCCAGGGGCCCCTCCCAAGCTGGTTAGGAAGAGATGAACTATTTTTAAGTCCACACACCATGCAGAACCCCAGAGGGTAACCAGGGATCTCAGTCCCTTGAGACCTAAATGTCTTAGAGAGACAAAAGGATGGTGGAGAGGCTCGGGAGCCAGCAGAGCTGAGGACACCCTGCCCAGTGCAAAGCAGGGAGCCTGAGTGTGGCTCTGAGAGGCAAACCCAGAAGCAGAAATCCATCTGGAGAGAGAAAGTAAGTTGAAAAGCTAACAAAATAGCCTTGGGCATTTGAGTCACCCTTGACCTACATATAGAGCAGCTTCTCGGGAAAGAGGGAAGGGCCACACAACCTTCCTGAGACCACCCCCCACCCAGGTGCTGTCACAGGTGAGAGGGTTCAGGGCAGGTGTGCCCTGCTCTCTCCCTTCACCTCTCCCTCTCCTTCCCGGAATCCCTGTTTCTAGGCAACTGAGCTACTGGTCCTCTTGCAGAAAGTCCATAACACAAGGGCTAGACTGGGTGTGTCACATACTGCCAGCCCCCTGTCACTCAAGGACAGTCCATAGCACCCACAGAAGCCCAGGAGGTCTGTGTCTCTGGCTTCGGAGTCCAGCACCCGGGGCCCTGCTCTCCGGTGAGCACCCTTCGCGGATTCTTTTCTGTTCCCCCTTGAGCCCCACTTTCTTCTCCCCACCTTTTCACCAAACAGATGTAACTATTTATTCCTTATGTCCTAGTTTTCCTGTAATTTCATAAAGTGCAAATTTGCTGTCCTGCTCCCAAATGCCGAGTCGGTGGTTTGTCATAACAGTCATCAGTAACTGTCGCTTTCTGCCGCGGGCTTAATTAACCCACTCTCTCATTAGCATGTCCGTGCACTTGTAAGGAATGAAAGCCTGATTATTTTCTACAACAGTCGCAGCCAATTACTGCATCCAAATGGAACCACATTAATCAAATCTTTAGTACGGTGGCAAATTCAGAGATATCAGATTGCAAAAGGCAGCAAAACTAATATGTCACTGTCAGCGGGGCTGCGCAGGCATTTAGCGAATTGCATTAAATAGATGGCTTCGCTGAAGCCGCATGAATTTAATATGTGATGGGATCTGGAAGCTATTAGTGTGACATGGCAAAGTAGTGGGAGCTTTGGCAGCTCTGGACTTTATCCATGAACTCAGGAAACTAATATGAAAACTTGCGTGTGTGTGTGTGTGTGTGTGTGTGTGTGTGTGTGGTGCGCATGCGTGTGAGCTGCAATGCGCACATGCGCCTCATGGCGTATACTCAACAAGGAAGAAGTCCTGCAGGATGTGGAAGAGCAACCATTGTTTATTTGAAGGCTCCTGCCACCGCCACCTGCCCCTGCACCCCATTAAAATAGAAGAAACGTATATATAAGCGGACTAAGATAATAGCAAACACTGCCTTCCGGATACTTCCACCTTCAGGGGTACAGATCCCAGGCTGCTGAGTCCAGGGGTCAGCACACAGACTGGAAACAGAACTCCTGGTTCCATCCTCTGCCAATCTGGTCAAAGGGCTTTCTGTCCTGCTGGGACCCAAAGAACCAGGCCTCAGTCTGTGCACCTGAAAAGCTGAAGAAGGTAATTGTACACTCCAGTGCTCACTGCAGCACAATAGCCAAGACATGGAAGCAACTTAAGTATGCACAAACAGATGAATGAAGATGTGGTACGTGTGTACAAAGGAATATTATTCAGCCATGAAGAATGAAATAATGCCATTTGCAACAACAGGGATGGGTCTCAGCTCAGTTCAGTTCAGTCACTCAGTTGTGTCTGACTCTTTGTGACCCCATGAGTCGCAGCACGCCAGGCCTCCCTGTCCATCACCAACTTTCAGAGTTCACTCAAACTCACGTGCATTGAGTTGGTGATGCCATCCAGCCGTCTCATCCTCTGTCATTCCCCTTCTCCTCCTGCCCCCAATCCCTCCCAGCATCTGAGTCTTTTCCAATCAGTCAACTCTTTGCATGAGGTGGCCAAAGTATTGGAGTTTCAGCTTCAGCATCANACACCCTGAGTCTGTCCTGGAGGCTCAAATTTTTCAACACTCACTCCTGGTGCCTCAGACCCTCAACACTGCCCACCTTGGGGCAGAGACAAGAGTGGGGTCCAGAAGAAAGAGAGCCTCTGGTTACAGAATCAGATCCTGACCTGAGATCAATCCCCTGACCACGTCTCCCTTAGTGGGAAGAGGAGAGGCGTTTGCAGAAGGGACTAGGGCAAGTCTTTACTAGGGACACCGGGGACCAAGAAGGCTCGTCCTCTCCCTTCTTTTACATTAACAAGAAAACAGTGGCAAAAGAGGTGTGGGAGGGGTTGAGGGGGTTGTTGATGCTGAGATAATAAAACCATTGCTATGGAATCTAGTCTTCACTGAATTCTAGAGAAAATGTCCACCACTGGGGCACACTGAAGACCGGCGGGAAGAAGGCATAGCTGGAGGGGCTGCTGTCCGACATATGCCCCCTATTCCAGCTTTTACTCTTTCTTTCACCTATCTCAAGACTGGGGCCCTTCCGCTGTCACCATTTCTTCTTTGACAGGACCCGAAGAGCAGCTGCAGCTCCCCTGGGAGCAACGGAATGACTTTCACAGATGGCATCTTTCCAGTCTTGATTGAAAAAGATGGAGGAAAACCTTGCAAATGAGTGTGAGGTTCTTAATGAGAAGATGGGGCCTTTGATACCTAGGGGGATATTGTGAATCAATCTAAAGATTGGCCAGACAACACTTTATCTGGAGTCATGAACCCTCCAGACGGAATGTTCCCCTAGAACAAAGACCTAGAGGCAAGTGGTCAGCATCATCCCAGACATCACTGTAAACCTTCAGTCTGTCTTGTGTAGAAAGGGTCAACTTATCCTCAACGGGTATGATCTTGTCTTTCTGTGTGCTCCAGGGTGCAAGTGTAGTCAAGGGACTCAAAGGTTTTGAATCCAGGAGAAATATCAATAACCTCAGATATGCAGATGACACCACCCTTATGGCAGAAAGTGAAGAAGAACTAAAGAGCCTCTTGATGAAAGTGAAAGAAGAGAGTGAAAAAGTTGGCTTAAAGCTCAACATTCAGAAAACTAAGATCATGGTATCCGGTCCCATCACTTCATGGCAAATAGATGGGGAAACAGTGAAAACAGTGTCTGACTTTATTTTTCTGGGCTCCAAAATCACTGCAGATGATTACTGCAGCCATGAAATTAAAAGATGCTTACTCCTTGGAAGGAAAGTTATGACCAACCTAGACAGCCTATTAAAAAGCAGAGACATTACTTTGCCGATAACGGTCCATCTAGTCAAGGCTATGATTTTTCCAGTAGTCATGTATGGATGTGAGAGTTAGACTACAAAGAAAGCTGAGGACCAAAGAATTCCTGCTTTTGAACTGTGGTATAGCAGAAGACTCTTGAGAGTCACTTGGACTGCAAGGAGATCCAACCAGTCCATCCTAAAGGAGATTAGTCCTGGGTGTTCATTGGAAGGACTGATGTTGAAGCTGAAACTCCAACACTTTGGCCACCTGATGTGGAGAGCTGACTCATTTGAAAAGACCCTGATGCTGGGAAAGATTGAGGGCAGGAGAAGGGGACAACAGAGGATGAGATGGTTGGATGGCATCACTGACTCGAGGGACATGGGTTTGGGTGGACTCCAGGAGTTGGTGATGGACAGGGAGGCCTGGTGTGCTGCGGTTCATGGGGTCACAAAGAGTCAGACACAACTGAGCAACTGAGCTGAACTGAACTGAATTTAACTTATTTGTCTGCATTGGGTCTCAGTTGCAGCTCTCGAGATCTTTTGTTGTGGTGTGCAGGCTTCAGAGCATGCAGGCTTGGTATTTCTGGTGTGTTTTCAGTTGCCCCTTGACATATGGGATCTTAGTTCTCTGACCAGGAATCGAACATGCATCCCCTGCATTGGAAGGTTGATTCTTAACCACTGGACCACCAGGGAAGTCCCCAAAGGACTCAATGAATGAATGAAGCACTGATTTTCCAAAAACATAAATGAGTATTTAAAGGATTTATAAGAGATATCTCTTGCATTTTGATTTACATACTAGATTTTATAAAAAGTACAGAATAAATCTTGTAAACCAAACCAGGCAAACTACAACCAATGGGTCAAATCTAGTCCACAGTGAGTTTCCAAACTAGCCTGTGAGCAAAAAACCATTTTCACATTTTTTTAGCAGTTGGAAAGCATCAAAAGAAGAATATTTTGTGACACATGGAAATTACATGAAATTCACACACCAGCATCCATAAATAAGGGTTTATTGGATCATCGCCATGCTAATTCATTTATGTATCATCCATGGCTGCTTTTGCACCGCCATGCAGAATGGAATAGCTGTGGCAGAGACACATGACATTATGTATAAGACACGTACATGTCCTGCAAAGACTGAAATATTTGCTCTCTGGCCATTTGCAGAAAATGTTTGCTGATCCTTTCTCTAAACTTACCATCGGAGTTGCCTACCTAACAGTTCAGTTCAGTTCAGTCACTCAGTTATGTCCGACTCTTTGAGACTCCATGGACTGCAGCACACCAGGCTTTCCTGTCCATCGTCAACTCCTGGAGTTTATTCAAACTCAAGTCCATTTAGTTGGTGATGCCATCCAGCCATCTCATCCTCTGTCATCCCTATCTCCTCCCGTCTTCAATCTTTCCCAGCATTAGGGTCTTTTCCAATGAGTCAGTTCTTCACATCAGGTGATCAAAGTACTGGAGTTTCAGCTTCAACATCAGTTCTTCCAATGAATATTCAGGACTGATTTCCTTTACTATGGAATGGTTGGATCTCCTTATAGTCCAAAGGACTCTCAAGAGTCTTCTCCAACACCACAGTTCAAAAGCATCAATTCTTCGGTGCTCAGCTTTCTGTATAGTCCAACTCTGACATCTAGACATGACTACTGGAAAAACCAAAACCTTGACTAGACGGACCTTTGTTGGCAAAGTAATGTCTCTGCTTTTTATACCTAACAGTAGCTTAGGAATATTCCTTCTCCACAGGTGAAAAACTCTACTTGGGCTCTTGANTGACATCTAGACATGACTACTGGAAAAACCAAAACCTTGACTAGACGGACCTTTGTTGGCAAAGTAATGTCTCTGCTTTTTATACCTAACAGTAGCTTAGGAATATTCCTTCTCCACAGGTGAAAAACTCTACTTGGGCTCTTGAGTCCTATTAAAGTAAGGTTCCCCATATCTATGACTCACTTCCCACTCACAGTAACTGCAGTCCATGTAGGGAGTAGAAAGGGGTTCCCTGGATGGTCATTCCCAGGGGAAGCAGTTGTTCAGTGATATGCCTGACTCTTTGAGTGGCAGGAAAAGATGCAGCATCTACTGAGATTCTTTCTTAGAAATGAAGCACACAAGAGTGGAAAAAGGACATCAGCTTTGCAGTTCCAGCACATCTGAGCGGAAATGCCATCTCTGTCACTTACTGACCATTTGACAATCAGTTACTTAATCTTTCTGAGCCTGTTTCCTTCATTGGTAAAATGATGCCTGTCTCTCATCTTGCTGATGACACCATGCGATGATGGACATAAAGGATGCATCTGGCTATTAAGTATGTTCTGGTGGTTTCACTCTCTCAGGTAGATGTGGGAAGTTAGTTAAGAGTACAGGCTCTAGGCTGGTCAAAGTGGTGATCTGCTGCTCATGAGGTGTGTGTATTTGGGCAAGGCACCCCACCTGTCAGTGCCAGTTTCTTCCTTGGTAAAATGGTTAAGTGACAATAGACCTACTCTTTCGGTATGCTGTGAGGACTCAGCGGACACTTAGACCGATGGTGGCCCAGCATGAGTGTTCAATAGATGTCCATTGTGACCATGATGTCTCCTCGAGGATGTCTAAGTGAGGCTTCAACTAAGTGCTTTGATCTGATTGGCAGGAATACATTGGCCAAGAGTAGGGACTTACAGTTTCTCCAGGCACATCCAAACCAATGCCTCCTTGTCCAAAAGGACACTTGCCAAGCTTGGCCACAAACCCTTAGGGTCTCCTTCTGGAGGTCAGATGACATTCACAAGAATTTCTAAAACCAGTGCTTGTGCAGATGGGCAGAACCCAGGGGAGCTTCTCATTCTCTGCTCCTTGGACCCTTGGGCTTGAAGAACAAGGTCCAGGCAACTGGACAGCTAGAAACTTACTGGCTCTTTTACTCAACTCCTCCCTGCCTGTGAGCTTACATAATAGCACATCACAGACTACAGTGGCCCCTAAGCCATCATGACCAGTTTGGGCCCCCGTTGACCAATCAGTGTCTTAACCTTCGCTTACACTTTGCTTTCCACCAGAAATGCTGCTCCTCCTACTGCTACCCCTGGGACAAACGTGGCTCATGCTTCTACCTCCAGCTCCAAAGATACCCTTAGAAACCTTCCCTGGGGGACTTCCCTGGCGGTCCAGTGGCTAAGACGGCTCCCTCCCAGTGCAGAGGGCCCAGGTATGATCCCCTGGTCAGGGAACTAGATGCCACAACTGAAGATCCCACAGGCTGCAACTAAGACACAGTGCATCCAAATAAACAAATATTTTTTAAAAAAGAAGAAAGAAAGAAACCTTCTCTGGTGGGTGGAGGGTCTCCTCCACTCCTGCAGAACTTTGCTCAGATTCCAATTGTATCATGGTTTTTCCATCATGTTGTAGTTAAGGGAGTCTGGGTCAGTGTCCTTTCTTCCACTCAATGCATCTTGAGGGCAGAGCCAACCTGTCCTTTCCTAGCATCCTCACCACCCACCATAACGTCTGGCACACAATAAGGATGCACGGAATGTTGGATGCCTAAATGAATAAATGAGTGAACAAAATTTACACACTAACAAGGAACCGGGAAGATGCGGAGTCAGTTTTTTAAGATTCCATGTGGCTCAGTTTCTCTCGGTGCCACACCAGGGACCCGTGAGGTCTGAAGGTGTTTGCTGGAAACCTCCCTCCTTCCTCGTGGGTGCCGGCTCTTTGGGCGTCTCAAGTCCTCACTCTCGGCTGCCCCCAGTCACCTGGCGCTAATGCACTGCCCGCTTCGACCCACAGCGTTCCCGCAGAATCTGTTAATGTAAATGATCTGTCATCTTGACCAGCAAGGTTAAAGCAAGGTACCTGTTAAAAGAAGAATATGAAGAGGCTCAGAGGAGAACAGAGAGTTCAAGCACAACTGTTTTATCGGAAAGGTCAAGTTCACCTTGTGTCGGGCACTCGGGCTAACAGTCACTGATAAAAGGAGGCAGCGCCATCAATTCTGCTGGCTTTTTACTTCCTGGGATGTTCCTCTCTCCCCACCCACCTTCATCAGAAAGGCTTTCCTGGGTTTCTGAGAACCTGGNTTAGAATTTTCCAGATGAATCACCTCTGTTTTATCCAAGGTCCACACCACAACCAGCTCTGTATCTGCCTTTGCCATGGACCTTACCAATATCGCCCACCAGGTTAAACCCTCTCAGAATGTACTAAATGTAGATTTTTTTTTTTCTGTCAACTGTATCTCTGTTGCCAGACTACGAATGTCCCCAAAGTATGTCCTAGAGAGACTTCCATATAGTAAGGATTTATTAAGTGTTGCTGAAGGCATAAAGAAATGAGTTTCAGCAGATTATATATCTTGATATTTTGGGGTTTTTTCCATGTGAGAGCTTGGCGGTGGGGGGGGCAGGGAGAGGGTTTTTTCTTACCCTCTTCCCCCCCTTATATTTCAATTGAATTTGTCAAGAGACTGAGAGTTTTATTTTCCTAACATGAATCACTTATGATCTAACAAATTAATTACCTATCCATCCTGCCCTACCAGTGAGGTCATGAGAGAATGGATGAGTTCAGTCAACCTCCTCTGGACAGCAGTGTCACAGCACCCACTTAAGAACTCGGGTTCAATGCCAAAATTGCCAGCTTAGGTTAGAATCACACTTAAATGTATCTTATTATACACAGAGGCACACAAATGCAATATGTCATCTTTAATGGTTCAGAACAAAGCCTAAAAAAATAGTGTCCTAGCACAGATGAATTTTATAACCTTTGATATATGGCTTTCATTATTAACAATAATTTCTGTAACTGCATCCAAATTTGGGAAGACACCCGATGAATATTAATTTTATTTTTGATTTATTTTCCTCTCCCGGTGGCTCCCTCTAGGGCAGACCTGCATTCCCAGCGTCCCTTTAGCCCTGAGATCTTAACATCCTCCAGAGTAAAATTCTCAGGGTCCCGGGGACCGCCTGGTTCCAGGAATACTGCATTTGGAGGTTGGCTGTTCTGCTGGAAAATGAGGAATTTCTTTTTTCCCATCGCATTTTCTTACCTCTTTATATGTTACAAAGACTTCCCTCTCACATACTCTTTGTCATTATATTAAAATCTAATTGCAAGACAACTCTCCTCACCTAAGTCATCAACAAAGCCCAATTATTTCTAATGCATGCAGAAGGGGGGAAAAAGTGCCGACAATAAAAAGGCAGGCAGTAACCTAAGCCTTTTTCACAGTCAGGCTTCAAGTTCACATGTGAATTTATGCCAGTTTTGACATTAGCCGAAAAAATTAACAGTTCTCAAAAATGAAACTCTCACAAAAGGGGTTTTGTGTTTCAAGCAGAATAAATTATAGTGTGATGTTATTAAAACACTTAGTTGTTAAGTTGCCAAGAAAATCCAGTATATTCACACAGAGTCGAGGACCTGTCTCCATGCAAAGTAATTAAATTAGATTTATGGGCTGCATTACATCAGTGTTTGATAGTTCATTTTTCCTTTCTTCATATTTTGCCCTGCTTTATTAGAGCATGTGACAGATGGTAAAAATAGTGTGAAGTTTCTTGGCCCTGTGCTAAATCCCCTTTCGGTAGTATATCTCTCTTCTGTCAGTTTTCCCCAGTGATGATAAATTAACCTCTCTCTTTGTATCCCAAGTGTGGCAGTAAAGCTCTCTTTGACACAGCACCATCACTTTATCTTAATCTGTGCTGTTTCGGGCAGAGAGGGAGATGATGCAATCACCACCAAGGAGTTTAAGGAGAAGATTTATGGTGTCAGAAAACGGGAGGATGATTAATATAATATGCATCATTATATTTTTCATTTTGTCTCATTTGTCGCCTTCTCCGCATCCAAGGCCCAGAGTTCGCTGGGGTGGGCCGTACTCAGGACAGACTTTCACCCCAGGCTCTGTTTGGAGGGCTGAACCCCAGAGGGCTGGCAGGTGGAGGGTGGCCGATCCCTCCTGGCTCCTCCAGCATCCTCAAAGCCTCCAGGAAGGGGATGAGGCTTTTCTCTCCAGGAAAGGGAGCCGGCTTCCTGCCTTTCCCAAAGGGAGGCGGTGGCACCTGGGTCTGCTTGACACAAGCCTCCCCTTTGGGAAGAGGATGTAAAGGTCTCAGGGCCCTGTTTGAGATGGAGCAAGTGCAAGTGTTCCCTGACACTGAACAGGAGCTGGGGTTATCCAGCCTCTGAGAGACACTGCTGGCAAGACCAGAAGAAGCAGTGCCACATACAATGTTTTTGCAGGAAAGGACTTCTTACGTCCCTTACTTACAATAAAGCTGTATTTTCCTTCAGCTACTCCTTGGCTAGGAATTGCTTATATCTGGAAACTGGCTTTATTCATTCGGCTCCATAAGCATGTGTCAGCCTGGCCGGGTGACCAGCACTGAGTCAGACGCTGGATGGGGACAAAGGAGCCGAGGGCCTGGCCCCACCCTTGGAAGCCCATGATCTCTCCAGTCGGGCAGCTGTTGGCCAAATGCTCTGAGCATCCCTCCCTCCCAGGTCCTGCCAGCACTGAGAATGCCAGGGGAAGGCTCCTGGATCCCACTGAAGGATGGTCCCTGCATCAAGGGAACCAGACACATTACAGAGAAGATGGGCATAATGAGAGGCATAATGGAAAAAAATATCACTCGAAGTGGAAAGGAATCCTGGTATATCTCCCCCAAAGTGAATAATCCTTTGCATAAATGAGTGATCATTTCCTCTGCTTTAAAACTCTGCATTTTGGGGAACTTCCCTGGTGGTCCAGCGGCTAAGACTTTGTGCTCCCAATGCAGAGGGCCCAGGTTCAATCCCTAGCCAGGGAACTAGAGCTCCCATGCGGCAACCAGAAAAGTGACCCCACGTGCCACACCTAAGACCACTGCAGGCAAGTAAATAACTTAAAAAAAAAAATCTGCATTGTTCACTAGTCACAGAAAGTGAGGTAACCCTCTAGAACCCCAGCCAACTGAAATAATTCAACATAGTTTTCCTCCAAGATGGGAAGCACTCAGTGGCAGGAGGCCTGTCTTGGGACATGTTATTCATTTGCCAAATCTCTTCTTTTCTAGGGCTGCCCTACTCCCCAGCCCTAGGGAGAAGTACCAGCATCCCTGGTTTCTGTTGCACAAGGTAACCCCTCGACCCCATCATAACTGGACTAGGTTGGACTAGATCTAGACCACTTGGATTCTCTGTCTCTCCCAGGAATTTGGAACTGAGGCAGACTAACAGCAGGTGGGCATCCCTGCTGACTCAGCAGGTAAAGAACCCACCTGCCAATGAAGCAGATACAAGAGATGCAGGTTTGATCCCTGGATCAGGAATATCCCTGGGAGAAGGAAATGGCAACCCACTCCACTATTCTTGCCTAGAACATCCTGTGGATAGAGGCAACACAGTAGCCAGGAGACTGGAAGAGAATTAGAGTGTGGTAGCCACGCGTTCCGGGAAAGAGACTCACTCACAAGGACAATGCAGATGGTGGGGTGCAGTTTATTACACTGGCGGGCCCAAGGCAGAGTCTCCTCCTAGCCAAGGACCCCGACCAACGTTTGTGAAAACCTTAGATACCTTAAGTGTACTGCTCAAGCTCACATCCCCACATTCCTTAAACCTAGCCTGGAAAGTGTTAAAGGGAGATACACTCAGGTTACAGCCATGATTCATAATCAGAAGGGTCAGCTGGTTATACACTGTAGCCTACACCAATGGGTGCCATNTCAAGCTCACATCCCCACATTCCTTAAACCTAGCCTGGAAAGTGTTAAAGGGAGATACACTCAGGTTACAGCCATGATTCATAATCAGAAGGGTCAGCTGGTTATACACTGTAGCCTACACCAATGGGTGCCATAAAGATTACAAAGGTGATTGACTACATAGGGGATTGTTGCATTCTTTTTGGTGATGGGAAATCTTGGTATGGAATCTGGTGTTTATCAGTCCAAGAGGCCAGTTTGGCCGTAGGTATGTTATCCCCATGGCTAACAGACACGTAGTCCAAAGCTCACGGACAGTGCAAGATGGGATTTCCTTCTTTTTCAAGATAAAGTCAGCTCAGCCTGTTCCTTTCCCCCTTCAAAAGGAGATGCTGAGGACGAGGATTATAATCTGCCCCAAGAAAAGAAAAACAGATTCAGAGAAGTGGAGACAAGAGGCACAGGAAGGGCCTCCGGGGTCCTGGAAAGATTTTCCATCCAATCCATGAATCCTTCAGTCCCATGAGGCCCCCTCAAATACTTAAATTCGCCCCGTTCCTCTTTTTTTTTTTTTTCCTCTAAATGTATACGGTGATTGGGCATCATCTGGGGAGTTTGAGCAGAAGAGTGATACACTCAAAGCTCTCTTTTGATGTAAAGTATAAACAAGTGGCGATCCTACAATTAAATCATTATAATTTTAGAGTCAACTTGCTAACAAGCTTAGCTAACAATGAAGTGGGAGGCATTACAAAGCATTGAACTCTCCTTTATTCACACAAAGGCTGAATTTCAACACCATGAAAAGGAAATCTTGCGTTGGTTACAAGAGAAGATGCTTGGGGTACTCTCATAATATGTTAAAAGAATAAGAAATACCCACTGATAGTCAACAGAAGGAGAAACAAAGAAAATATAAACATACAAAATGTGTTATCCAAATGAGTCTCTTTTTTAAGGAGGACAAAATGTAAGGAAATATAAAAAAAAGTAAGTTAGGAAAGGTGGAGTTATAAAATTATAAGAATAAAAATTCACCATAAATGATATTAATACATCCAAGTTCAAATGTGATGAACTGGGCTCTTCTTGTTTCAGATCCCATAAAACTTCTTCGTAGCCTTAAAATGGGGCTTCACAGGTGGCACAATGATAAAGAATCTGCCTGCTGATGCAAGAGATGCAGGTTTGTTCCATCTCTGGGTTGGGCAGATCCCCTGAAGGAGGAAATGGCAACCCACTCCTTTATTCTTGTCTAGAGAACTTCATGGACAGAGGAGCCTGGCAGGTTATATAAAGTCCATGAGGTCACAGAGTCAGACACAGTTCAGAACACATACACACATACGCACGCATGCACGCACGCACACAGCCTTAAAATAAATTCCCTTTTTTCTTAAAGCAGATCAGATTGTTTACTCGTGCTTGAAACCCAGAGTCTTAGCACACCTGCATTTCCATCAAGTCCCTTCTGCAATGCTGCTATTCCAGCCAGGTTGACTTCTCTTGTTCACACCAGGCCTTGCTCCCTTCTATACATGTATTCCAGTTGATCCTTTCACTGGAAATGCTCCCCTCTTTTCCCATGGTCTAGCCTGTTCCTAACCCAGGTGCCTCCTCCCTCATGAAAATGGACCCAGTGCTTACCGATGATTGCTCCCTGGAATTTCTCCTTGGAGTCTGTGGGCCCCATTCCACAATTAATTTTATTCTGTAAGGTGTGTCACGCTACCAAAGCTAATCTGGTCTTTCCCAAGAGACTCAGCTCCTTGATGGCAGCAGCATATCTTTGAGGCCTTGACTGTATCTCTTTTGCTGCCAGGCGGTGCAGAACCCACCTATCAGTGCAGGAGATGTAAGAGATGTGGGTTCAATCCCTGGGTTGGAAGATCCCCCAGAGAAGGAAATGGCAACCCACTCCAGTACTCTTTCCTGGAGAATCAGAGGAGACAGAGGAGACTAGCAGGCTCTGGTCCACAGGGTTGCAGAGAATCACCTGAAGTGACCTAGCACACAGCATCTGGCTTCACTGGGGCCCCTCTCCCCAGCTGGACCACTCACTGTCTGGCCAGGCTTGGTAGAAAGGCTGAAGAATGGGGGAGCCTTGGTTGAGACAGCAGATATGTCTGTTGCTTCACTCTCCCCAACACAAAGAGGATTTTCTTCTCCATCATCTTCATCCGGAGAAGGCAATGGCATCCCACTCCAGTACTCTTGCCTGGAAAATCCCATGGACGAAGTAGGCTCCAGTCCATGGGGTCGCGAAGAGTCGGACAGGACTGAGCGACCTCACTTTCAATTTTCACTTTCATGCATTGAAGAAGGAAATGGCAACCCACTCCAGTGTTCTTGTCTGGAGAATCCCAGGGACGGAGGAGCCTGGTGGGCTGCCGTCTATGGGGTNAATTCCCTTTTTTCTTAAAGCAGATCAGATTGTTTACTCGTGCTTGAAACCCAGAGTCTTAGCACACCTGCATTTCCATCAAGTCCCTTCTGCAATGCTGCTATTCCAGCCAGGTTGACTTCTCTTGTTCACACCAGGCCTTGCTCCCTTCTATACATGTATTCCAGTTGATCCTTTCACTGGAAATGCTCCCCTCTTTTCCCATGGTCTAGCCTGTTCCTAACCCAGGTGCCTCCTCCCTCATGAAAATGGACCCAGTGCTTACCGATGATTGCTCCCTGGAATTTCTCCTTGGAGTCTGTGGGCCCCATTCCACAATTAATTTTATTCTGTAAGGTGTGTCACGCTACCAAAGCTAATCTGGTCTTTCCCAAGAGACTCAGCTCCTTGATGGCAGCAGCATATCTTTGAGGCCTTGACTGTATCTCTTTTGCTGCCAGGCGGTGCAGAACCCACCTATCAGTGCAGGAGATGTAAGAGATGTGGGTTCAATCCCTGGGTTGGAAGATCCCCCAGAGAAGGAAATGGCAACCCACTCCAGTACTCTTTCCTGGAGAATCAGAGGAGACAGAGGAGACTAGCAGGCTCTGGTCCACAGGGTTGCAGAGAATCACCTGAAGTGACCTAGCACACAGCATCTGGCTTCACTGGGGCCCCTCTCCCCAGCTGGACCACTCACTGTCTGGCCAGGCTTGGTAGAAAGGCTGAAGAATGGGGGAGCCTTGGTTGAGACAGCAGATATGTCTGTTGCTTCACTCTCCCCAACACAAAGAGGATTTTCTTCTCCATCATCTTCATCCGGAGAAGGCAATGGCATCCCACTCCAGTACTCTTGCCTGGAAAATCCCATGGACGAAGTAGGCTCCAGTCCATGGGGTCGCGAAGAGTCGGACAGGACTGAGCGACCTCACTTTCAATTTTCACTTTCATGCATTGAAGAAGGAAATGGCAACCCACTCCAGTGTTCTTGTCTGGAGAATCCCAGGGACGGAGGAGCCTGGTGGGCTGCCGTCTATGGGGTCGCACAGAGTCGGACACGACTGAAGCAACTTAGCAGCAGCAGCAGTAGCATCATCTTCATCAAGGTTTGTGACCTCACTTCAGCAGGACGAGAGAGTAAAAATACCATCCTGGGTTATGGAAGAGGTGATGCCATTTACAAGAGAATCTCATTTATCGCTGGTAGAAAGAAGTTGGGTCAGTTAGCAGAAATGGTGGGCGATGTGTAGAAAACCCAAACTTTGGATGAACTAAGCATCATTGCAACTTAATTTTGGAAATCTAAATATACGAAGTGCATTAGCTGATTTTATTTTTGGCAGCAGACTTAGCCATTCTAATCATGTTTTGCTCCAGCGAATTTTAAAATTAGTTTGCATTTCCTAAGCACACATCAGCTGGGCGAGGGCTGAAGGAGGGAGGGTAAGGAGAGAAGGTGCTAGGAGAGAGCCGGGTTGGGATTAAAACTTCCCTGGCATATGCTTCACTAGGTGGATAATCCACACGCAGGTATGTGAAAGCTGCCTGGAATTGAGTCCTTAGCCTTGGAGAATCTGGATGGTGGAGTGCAAATAGGCACCTGCTCAAGATAATTGTAAATAAGAGGCCAAGCAGAGAGGGGTGGGGAAAACTATTTATTTACTTTTTGAATGCCTTCTGGCCAAAGAGAAAACTTTGCAAAATCAAAAATTCTGGGTGATGGTAAATTATCTCTACTTATTTGTAGAGTTGATTATNAAGATAATTGTAAATAAGAGGCCAAGCAGAGAGGGGTGGGGAAAACTATTTATTTACTTTTTGAATGCCTTCTGGCCAAAGAGAAAACTTTGCAAAATCAAAAATTCTGGGTGATGGTAAATTATCTCTACTTATTTGTAGAGTTGATTATTGTCTCTACTAACAAGTTAGTGACATTAAATGACCCAAAAAAAAAAAAAAACTCACGTTTCCTTTGAGGATTTGGTGTGCTTTGCCAGTGATCTCTTTACCCTCAGACGGATCTGGAAAGTGAGAATGGACCAGAGTCTCTACTTCGTGGGTGGCTGACATGCATCACAAATCTTTCCCAAGTCTGCCACCACGCTCAGGCATATAGTCATAGTGATTGCCGATTACGGGACCCCCTGCTATGAGGTAGAAAATTCACATTCTATTTGAACACCTTCACCACAGCCCCGGAGGTTGGGCTGAGTAAGCACCCCCATTTCACTGGGGAGAGGTTAAGTAACCCGGGGAAAATCTCACAGCCATAAGTGGTTGGGGCTGAAATTCAGTGTTCTGTCCTCAGCGCCTGTCCCCTTTTGACAGTGCTCATACCTCTCAAGAGATACAGACTATGCTTTGTCCTGACCAGTTAGAGGTCACTTTTTTTCCTTTTTGGCTGTTTTAGGGCTTTTTGTAGCATCCGTGGTCTTTAGTTACAGCATGCAGGCTCTTCGCTGAGGCATGCAAGATCTAGTTTCCTGACCAGGAATCAAACCTGGACCCCCTGCACTGGTATAACCCACCAAGAGGTTACACTTCCATCTCCATTTAGGCAGGATGGAAACGAAAGACTGGCAAGGCTGGCACACTCACCAGCGCTCCCAGGACGTCTGCGCTGGTCTCAGCCAGGCGGCCCCATGTCATCTACAGCAGGGGTCCCCAACCCCCAGGTTAGGGACCAGGAATATTTCACGGTCCATTAGGAGCCAGGCTGCACGGCAGGAGGTGAGCAGTGGGTGAAACCAAAACCATCACCGACCGCTGGTTCGGGGAAAAACTGTCTTCCAAAAAACCGGTCCCTCGTGGGGAACAGGTTGGGGACCACTGATCTAAAGGACTATCCTTGCTGGACAACCATTCCTTGCTGGGAGCACAGCTCTCTAGGATCTAACGAGGGGCTGACGGAGCAGTTCATGGGGCTGCTCTGGCCCTGAGACTGAGAGAAGCCAGTGGCTTTGACCGGTAGCCAGTTCAAAGGGAAAAGAAGACAGCACACAAACGTAACACAGTCCAGCCTTCGTCTCCATTATAGCCTGCCCCTACCGCCTTTGGGAATCTATGGAACAAATGTAGGCAGCAGTTCTGGGAGGAGTGAAAAAAGATAACCACAGAGGAGTCTAGTTACAGTAAGGATAGAAGAGTTTATAAAGAATGATGTATGAGGAAACCAACATTAAATTAAAGACTGCTTAAAAGAAAAAAGGATCAGTCCAGGTTCTCCAAAGAAATAGATCCAATGGGAGATATTTATGTATGTGTGTGCATTTCTTACAGGTGTATATATAAAATAATATATACAATACATGAAATATAATATACAATATATGAATATATATTAAATAGCACATGCATATGTTAAAATATAATAATATATCATACATGAATATATATTAAATGATAATAATCTATATGAAATCAGGCGGTATATTTTAAGAAATTGGTTCACACAACTGCGGGGGCTGGCAAGTCTGGAATCTACAGGGCCAGCCTGCAGGCTTGGAAAGCCAGGCAGGACTTAATGCTAAACTCCAACTTCAAAGGAGTTGAAACAAAGCTTCTCTGGAAAGCCTCAGTTTTTGCTCTTAAGGCCTTTGACTGATTGGATAAGGCCCATCCACATTATCAAGGCTCATCTCCTTTACATAAGGTCAACTGATTAGAGACGTTAGCATAGCTATTGCAAAATACCTCCATGGCAGCCCCTCCCCTGGTGTTTGATGAAATCACTGGATGTGGGAACTTAACCAAGTTAATGCATTAAAAACTAAGCATCGCAGTAAGATTACCCTAATCCAACTGTTTTCATCGTTTTGTGCTCCCTTCCAGTAATTACATACAAATATATTTTTACATAGTTGTAAAAAACTGTATTATAAGAATTTACTCCACTTATTTTATGGATATAATACATGTTCATTATAGAAAATGTGGATACATAAAATTTTGCCATTCTAATTTCTTATGTAATTTGTAAACAGTGTTTCATGTTTATAAGGCCATCTCTTCCATGGAATTATGGGCACCATAAGAACAAGGAGACAGGTGTCATTTGTCTTTTTATGCCAGTCATTAATTATGGTGCCCCCACATACCAGGTGCTCAATAGACATTGGTTGAAAGAATGGATTTTGTTCCATAATGCCAACACTTATTATTTATAATAGCTACATAATAGCCAAGATAATATACTAAAATTCTCTTAGCTCATCACCTAGTATTAAACGTTCAGATTGATTTCAGGTGTTTTTATTTTCCAATAGTAAGGTTTACTGCCAAAAAGTTCTCTGTACACAGGCATTTTTCTTTCATTGGAATAACTCAAGAAAACGTATTTGTACGTGCCCTCCTTTAGAGTACCGTGGCCTTAAATGATCACACTGATTAGTCAAACTCCTGATTACATTAGAGGAAAGTATGGGTTGAAGTGACTATTTGAAAGATCCATTGAGACCAGAATAATAGCCTCATGCTAATAACGAGTCACTGTGAAGCTCTTCAGAAAACTGAACCCAAACAAAACTGAGCTTGTGGACACGGAGTCCCGCCACTGCCTTCCATTTCTCAGGTCCCTTTGGGGGTGGTCTTCCTGTGAGGTTTTGCCTAACTGGCAGAGCAATCAGGATGAGAAAAGAGAGGAAAGGTCTTTGCTTTCCATCCCCTTTCTCCATCTCCCTCTGTGTCTCTCTTCCTCCTCATTCTCAGCCCTCAGCCACTTTTTCTTTCCTTCCTTCCTCTGAAAGGGTTTCCTCCATGATTTCAGCTTCTGAGGCTGTGGGCCACTCTCTATGATCCTAGGTTCTGGAAATCAAATCTCTGACTTACCCTCAGTTCTCCTTTTCCGCCCTTTGACTTTCTAAGATCTTTGTAATACATGCCCTGTATTAAATATCCTCTTTTGAAATGTCTAGGTTTGTTTTCCTGATCAGAACCTGATTGATACAATAAAGACAGAATTCTTTAGGAGGAACTGCTCATCTGGTTTTGCCCACCTTTGGTCTCCAAAATCTTAACTTTAGGAGTCAATCTGGATACACACTTCAGAAATATTTCTACACAACTACATTAATCATATTTTTTTAGTTTCTGTACTTCATGTTATGACATCTTTAAAAGCTTGCTGCCTGAGGCAAAACTGTTATTCCCAAAGCAACCATTTTCTAAGACATAGCAAAGGGCTCACCAAGATCACGTTTCTCATATACTAACCAGCCAGTCTCAAGACAGGGACCAACTTTTATATCATTTGCGTCATTGCCAGGACTTTTTACATTCCAGGCCTCATTCTGATTTCCTCCCTATGTAGATATATAGACATGTTTATCTACATCAACACTTTAAGAAGTTCTTCCAGTGTATGCATCAAGAAGATGTTAGAAGACAGTTAATAAGGACTGAAATTATACTCTGTATTAAAAACCGAACACTACAAGGAACAGCAGACATATTGATATGCAACTGATTATAAAGGTTTAGGATCATCAGATTTCAGTTCCTCTCTTTCCCTAAAGATCACCCTTAAGCATCTAAGGGGAGAGCAATGGTCCAGGCAGTATTTTCTTCTGCACTTACTCCTGCTGTCAGGGGAAAACATCAAGCCTCTTCTTTGACAACTACTGTTACAAATCTCAGTCTTGACTGATTCACTTTTAGTAGGAAATATCTTTCTTTTCCTTTCTTTTCTCAAGAGATTAAATAGGGATTCGTGGTATGAATACAAGAAGAACCTTAAAAGGAAGTTCATGCGGACTCAAGGAGCTGGGCAATCTTCACAGGAACAGAGTACGAAAAAGGCATCATAAACCAAGTGGACGCTGTCTCTCTTTCNTGATTATAAAGGTTTAGGATCATCAGATTTCAGTTCCTCTCTTTCCCTAAAGATCACCCTTAAGCATCTAAGGGGAGAGGAATGGTCCAGGCAGTATTTTCTTCTGCACTTACTCCTGCTGTCAGGGGAAAACATCAAGCCTCTTCTTTGACAACTACTGTTACAAATCTCAGTCTTGACTGATTCACTTTTAGTAGGAAATATCTTTCTTTTCCTTTCTTTTCTCAAGAGATTAAATAGGGATTCGTGGTATGAATACAAGAAGAACCTTAAAAGGAAGTTCATGCGGACTCAAGGAGCTGGGCAATCTTCACAGGAACAGAGTACGAAAAAGGCATCATAAACCAAGTGGACGCTGTCTCTCTTTCTCTCTCCCTCTCCCTGTTTTGATCACTCTTTCCCTCCTGCTTTATTTTTAATTTTTAAATTTATTTTGTTCTCATTATTGTTGGTTGCACTGGGTCTTTCTTGAGGTGACGGGCTTTCTCTAGTTCTGGAGAGAAAGAGTTTCTCTCTAGCTGTGGTGTGTGGGTTCCTCGTTGCAGAGCGTGGCACCGAGGGTGTGGCCTCAGTAGTTATGGCACACGGGCTTACTTGGCCCTTGGCATGTGGGATATTCTCGGACGAGAGATCAGACCAATGTCCCTTGCACTGGCAGGCAGATTCTTAATCAGCAGGGAAGTCCCCTCCCTTCTTTTTATTCCGTATCCACTTCTTTCTGAGGCTGTGCTCACCCCACACCTGGCTCTGTCTAGCTCCAACACGCAAGAGACCCAGGAGACCAGCCACAGGGGGTTCAACTCCCACCTGCCACTCTTAGCTGTCCCATCTCCTGATGCCACTGGAGTTCTGTGGGTGGTTTTACTTCTCTGTGTGCCCAGCCAAATGCTTACTGGGAGGCCTGGTGATAGTACAACTCCCTTCAAACCTGAAAGCTGCTATTTTTCTCTCTAAGCAAAAATATTCTGAACACTGGACCATGGGAGAAGAGTTTTCCAGCCATTTTCACCATAGGAGATTTTTTTTTTTTCCTACCTTCTTGCCTCAAGTTTGCTTCAAGTCCAAACCTGCGTCTTGTTGGCATGATCTGTTATCTCCTCCTCAGCCAAAGAACAGCCTCCCAACACCCGGACCTTAATGAAAAAAGAGTGCATTTGTCCCGGCAGCCAGATCATCGCTCCTGACTGCCACCGAAGACGGCATCCCCAGCCCTGTGCCACTCAGCGTGCAAGGCAATAAGGGTAGAGCGGCAATACATGCTGTTACTCTGCTTGTTACTTCCCTCTGCGCAGAGAAGTGAGCTCCTACAGATGGAGGGGAGCTTAAAACTGCAAGAAGAGGAACTAATTCAAGAGGATGACTGGAAAGCAGAGCTGATAGTGGACATGGGGACAGACGGGACTTTTTTCATTCATTCTGCAAAGATAAAGTGAGTCTCCACTCCACACCAGGCCCACACCATCCCAACGCTGTGGACGTGGCAGTTAACAAAACATATGCCTTGCCTTCTTGGAGTTCATATTCTTAAACATCTAAGGGAAGGAGAAAGGAGTGACAGAGGATGAAATGGTTGGATGGTATCACTAACTCAACGGACATGAGTTTGAGCCAACTCTGGGAGATACTGAAGGACAGGGAAGCCTGGCGTGCTGCAGTCCATGGGGTCTCAAAGAGTTGGATAACTTAGCGACTGAACAAGAACAAGAAGAAAATTTCATGTAGAGGTAACTGCTATGAAGTCAGTAAAGCAGAGCATTGGACAGGGAGAAGCTGGAGAGGTGCTGGGTGCTATTTTATTGATGTAGGCAATCAATGAACTGGAGAGGGCTGGGGGAAACAGGGATGCAGTGCAAATGCCCTGGGGTGGAAGAGTGAGCTGTGTTACCCTGGATGTGGGAGAACTAGGAGGGACTGTGTTTACTGTGACTATAGTTTAATAAATGCAACACGATCAAATGTCCACTTAGAAAAGGCATCAGAGGACTTTTGGCAAATTAGTTATTTTGAAAAATAAGAGAAAATAGTTATCCCCAATCCTAAAGCTGTAGTAGAGTAGAGAGAACTCCAAACTGGGAGTTAGAAGGCCTCAAGCTACCTGGTCAGATGAGTGCATCTACTTAAGCCTTTCTTTGTTCAGCAAAGTGGAAATGATGCTTACTTTAAGGGTTTTGATGATAATTAAATGTGACAGTGTATATAAAAGTACTAGCTTGTCGTCTGGCATATTAGATACTCAGACACTGGGAGCTAAAGCAAGGAGACACACTATACCCCGATTAGTACAGCCCTAACCCAGAAGACTGACACCACCAAATGCTGGTGAGAATATGAAGCAATAGGAATGCCCATTCACTGGGAATGCAAAATGGGACAGCCACTTCCGAAGACAGATGGGTAGTTTCGTAAAAAACTAAACATCTCTGACCACACAGTCCAACAATCCTGCTCCTTGGTATTCACCCAAAGGGGTTGAAAAGCTATGTCCACGCACAAACCAGGATGTTTACAGCAGCTTTATTCATAACTGCCAAAACCTAAAAGCAAACAAGATGTCATTATGTGAATATTCAATAAACTCTGGGCATCCAGACAATGGAATATGACTCGGCACTAAGAAGAAATGAGGAATAGATAACAAATAGATGGGAAAACAATGGAAATTTTTCTTGAACTCCAAAATCACTGCAGATGGTGACCGTGAAATTAAAAGACACTTGCTCCTTGGAAGAATATGACCAATCTAGACACCATATTAAAAAGCGAAGACATTACTTTGCCGACAAAGGTCCGTCTAGTCAAAGCTATGGTTTTTCCAGTAGTCATGTATGGATGTGAGAGATGGACTATAAAGAAAGCTGAGGGCTGAAGAATTGATGCTTTTGAACTGTGGTGTTGGAGAAGACTCTTGAGAGTCCCTTGGACTACAAGGAGATCAAACCAGTCAATCCTAAAGGAAACCAGTCCTAAATGTTCACTGAAAGGACTGATGCTGAAGCTGAAGCTCCAATACTTCGGCCACATGATGCAAAGAGCCAACTCATTGGAAAAGCCCCTGATGCTGGGAAAGATCGAAGGCAGGAGGGGACGGGGAGGACAGAGCCTGGCATGCTACAGTCCAGGGAGTCATAGAGTCGGATGCACCTGACCTGACCTGAAGAAAAAATGAGCTATCAAACCATGAAAAAGACATAGAGGAGCCTTAGATGTATGTTACTAAGTGAGAGAAAATCTGAAAAGGCAACGCACTGTATGATTCCAACGGTATGACATTCTAGGACAGGAAAAACTATGGAGACAGTAAAATGGTCAGTGGTTGCCAGGGGTTGGGGTCAGGGAAGGATGAGTGGGATAGATCCAGAGGATTTTTAGGGCAGCGAAACTACTCTGTGTTACTATAATGACGGATACATACCATTATACATTTGTCCAAAGCCACAGAATGTACCACACCAAGAGTGAACCCTAACTTAAAGGATGGACTTTGGGTGATAATAACGTGTCAATGGAGTTATCAGTTGTAATGCATGTACCACCCTGTCCAGAGTGTTGATAATGGGGGAGGCTGTGCATGTGGGGGGGCAGAGCACACTGGGAAATCTCTGTACCTCCTCTCAGTTTTGCTGTGAACCTAAAACTGCGATAAAGATATAAAGTCTTTTAAAAAATAGTGAAAAAAGCCCATAGTATTCCCAGCCTGGCATTATGGGACCTTGGACAAGTTACTTAAATAAAAGGGACAACTACCATTTACTGAGTGCCTGCCTGTGGCAGACCCTGCACTGGGCATTGTCCATGGGTTTCTTCTGCTTCCCCATTCGTGCAGCAAGGGGGTGGGACCAGATCACACCCAAGCCTGGATCATTAAAAGGGGCCCTGCTGAGACCCCTCACCCCCAGGCCCGGGAGATGAAGGTCATTCCAAAGGAACTCAGGACAAGAGCAGCAGCACAGATGGGCTGAGACACAGAGCCTTGCAAACAGTGCCCAGAAAACCACAGGGCCCTTCAGGGCCTCTCAGAGATTCCTAGAACACAGTGCAACGTCATGGTGCACGGTGCCACGTCCTGAGCTGAGATCTGCTTCGTCTAATAATAGGATACTGCAGGAATTTACTTTTCCATCCTCCTCCAGGAAGGCATTAAGACCAGATGGCAAAGACCTGGGGGAATTAGCACCATGAATGCTCTTCCCTGCCTGCAGTGGCACCCCCATTCCACACTCATGTCCTTTTTCACCCCAGATGAAGCAGCTACCCCGAACAGACGTGGGGAGCTTGTTGATGAGGGCAGCAGGCGACCTGAGAGTTGAGTGTGCAAGAAGCCTCCCTCAGATGCAGGGTCCTGTTTCATTCTCCTGACATTAACAATGCATCTTTCATGGTCTTTCTATGTGTATGGAATCTAGGGAGACCATGCCTTGGCTGGGAGATGGCACCGTCAGAGACTCGAGGACTCAGAGACCTTGGAACGATCCGTTACATTCTTAGAAAGCTATTTCTTTGATTTCCCCATGGGCTTGTGTGCACGTGCTAATCTGCAGGCCTTGCCCAGGATAAGACGCTTCTCTCATCCTTTCAACAGGAGAAGCAGCAATGGTCACGGTTCTTATTCTCCAAGCATCTAAGAGGTCTCCAGCCCTATGCATATTTAATTCTCATATACATTATTCTCCATGAAGCTTCCAACAAGAACCAATCACAGATGAGGCCCTGAGATGGAGAAGTACTCTGTCCAAGGTCATCAGGCAAATAAATATCAGAGCAAAAACTGGAAGCCAGGCCTGTCCTATTCCAAAGCCCAAATTCTTTCTGCTGTGCCCCGCTGCCTCTCAGAATGCAATGGAAAGACTTCACAGAGCTGGAGCCCACACAAGTGGGCTTATTTCCCAAGATGCTGCACGGCAAGGAGGGGCAGGTACAGGTCAAGCTGGCCCTGCAGGAATACTCTGTGTCAAGTCCCTGTTGGGAACACATCTCAAGCCCGGAAGAACTTAGCCCCCTAAGAAACATACACCTTGACCTTCCTCCCCGAGCAAAATATGTCCTGGGTGTCAGAACCTGTTATGAGCCCAGCCAACTCCAATTAGCTTTCATTCTGTCTTTGTCTCTCTTGTTTAAGACAAGGTAGGCTGGGGGTCCCAGGAGCTTTGTCACCAGGAGAACATCACCTCCCTTCCTCTGGTCCTGTCCCTTTCTCCCAACGGGAAGTCTCCCAGCTTAGTTTCCATGGGAAATCAACGGAGGTGGGGGCAGACAGAAAGGAAATTCCTTCACTCCATCCGCTCTCCCCAAACCTGGGGAAGGCAATGTTTCTCCTCCACCCCAGGGCTTCTCCCCTGCTCTCTGCTCCCCCGAACACACATTCTGCTTCCGAAAAAGAGGCTGCGGGTGAAGGTTTTCCCATTTAATTTCATTTTTCATCATTTTTACCCCTTTTGGATGGTTCATATCTGAGGGTCTCAGTGGATTAACTGGCCAATCAGATTTCATTATGAGCCCAAGTAGTTCTTATCATTAAACCTGTAATTTATTTCTTCTGTGTTTCATAAAATGTGAAATATTACCATTCTCCAGGAGCTTGAAGAGAGCAGGGATGCTCCATTAAGTCCAACACTGCTCCTCCAGAAGAGGCCATAATTATATGCGGATTTTTTTTTCCTTACAGCTAAGTTTCTACTTGCAGATGCTAACAAAAGAAATAAGCTTTTAATCCAAACATAATTAATATGAATTACCTCCCCAGTACACCCTGGCTTTGCACCATTAAACTTAATTTTTGTTTTGCATGATAATTGTGTTATCATTACCGTTTATAGGAGAACCCAGGGACCCTCACTTTATTCTCAGTCAAGACTAAAGGGACTGGAAAGGACTTTCCTCCCTTCTGCCGGTCAGGAGCCTGTGGGCCAGCTTTCCGGATCTGTCCTTGTGGCTTGGGGAGCCTGGGGACCTCCCTCCAACAGCAAAAGGAAACAGATTCCTGCGTACCCCGTGGACGATCTGTCACCCAGGAGCTGCTGTCTAATTATTACAACGTCATCGTAGTCATCACCATCACCATCATTATTATCACCATTCTCATTACTGCTCCGAACTGTAATTTCTTGGCAGCATGCTCCAGCTACTCTGCTATTGGTTATTTCTCCCAATGATCTGGGGATCCTGGGCTGAATTCTTGAAGTGAAGCCCCGGAAAATAGTAGATTGAGCATCAAAGGCCTGGGTTTCACGCAAGTTTCCATTCAAGACACTGTACAAGGCTGTCTTTCTCTCTCTCTCACCTCCACGGGCCTCAGTCTCCCTCCCTCTCTCCCACTCTGCTTCCTAAGGAAGATTCATATTTTTATAAATCTAAAGAAGGAAGCTAAAGCCTTGGGAACCAAGTGCTACATTTATATATTGGCATCCCTTCACTGATTAAAGAATCATTGCATATCTCTTATGGACTAGATACTGTGAGAAATAATATGTATACATACAGAGAGAGACATACACACGAACCCTTGTCACCAAAGAATTTACAGTCTAGTTGAGGGAGGTAGATAGATACCCAAATGTTTTTTAAAAGGAGAGGAAATGAATATCAGCACAAAGCAACAGTATCAAGATGGCTAATGGAGCACCTACCAGTGTGAGCACTGTTAGTGATGCAAAGGTGAAGACTGAGTGAAGAGTGAAAAGCTGAATTTGACGGTGGGACAGGATCTGTACAGGTGATATCATGGAGCAGAAGCAGGTAGAGGAGGGTGGGTGCAGTCCTGGGGGAAGGACCACATGGAGTGTGGTCTAGGAAATAAGGGAATCACATTCGCCATGGCAGACTATCCACGTGAAGGAGCAACAGGAGACAGGCTGGAAAGGTCACTTGAAGTCAGAATACGGAGAACCCTGAACACCAGATAAGGTCGGGGGAGACTCAGAATCATTTTAAAATGGGAAGAGGAGGTGGTTTCAAGGAAGTGGCATGGAATTCCCATGTCACTTAGCCACCTTGATACTATAGCTTTGTGCTGTTATTCATTTCCTCCTCTTTTGAAAATACTTGGGTGTCTATATTCCCCCCTCAACTAGATTGTAAGTCCATCTCACTGGACCACCATCCAGTGGTTAAGAATCTGCCTGCCAATGCAGGGCATACACATCTGACCCCAGATCTGCAATGATCCCACATTCCTTGGAGCCACTAAACCCATGTGCCATCACTACTGAGTCTGTGCTCGAGAGCTCGGGAGCCACAACTACCAATGCCTGCGTGCCCTAGAGTCCATTCTCAACAACAAGAGAGGATACCACGATGAGAAACCCGCACACTGCAACTAGAGAAAGCCCGAGGGCAACGGCAAAGACCCAGTGCAGCTAAAAATAAATAAAGGCAGTGGCATCTTCAGCTGGTCAGTCTGGGGGCACCTGCAGGAGGCTTAGCCGAGGGAGGGGCTGAGGCCAAAGAGGCCAGAGAACCGTGGCCGCAGTGAGCAGAAGTGAGGACCTCCACTTGGATGGGGCAGAACAACTGGAAAGAGTAAATACCTTAAAGAGAATCCATGGGACTTGGTAAGAGAGGGAAAAGAGAGAGAGAGAGACTGGTGGATGAAATTCATGGAAACGCACGAGATTTAACAGAAATAATCACCACCCAAAACCTGATGCATGGTGCCTGGCACAGGGCAAGCACTCACGACTACTGACTTTTGTTAACTGCGGTTAGTGTTTTGTTCTCTTTGATCATCCCAGAGTCCCTGTGGAATTGTCCAGGGTAGTTCTGTTACACATAGTACATAGCTGGGCAAGCAAACTCCCTGAGAGATGAAGGAACTATCAAAACAGAATCTTTCTTTCCAGGGACTAAAGCAACAACCATTTCTCTTCAGACTCTTTCCTCAACCATTTTACTATTTTTAAAAAATCATGGTGATGATAAAAAAAAAGGCCTTGCCCAGACCAGGCCCCCCAGGCAGTGACAAAAACAAGAATATTAGCACATTCAGTGGCCTCACCAGGAAGTGGCAGGCCTTCACTGGTAACATGCTTTTTTTTCTTGCGGGCAAAGGCGGGGAGGGGAGTGGGGTATTGAGATACTGCTCTTCAAGGACACTGGATCGCCATGACATGGGCCCTATTTTTCTTGTCAGTCCAACAATCTTAATACTGTATTGCTTGCAGAGAAGTTTTGCTCAAAGGAAGACCCTTCTACAAATGGTTTCTATCAAATTCATCTTTGATCAGGGAGATAAAAATAGAGGACAGATTTTAAATTCATACAAATTTTAATTCATAAAAACTGGGTATTTGGTTCAAAACAGATCAAATGACATTCAGGAGTAATCAGTGTAAAGTGTTAAGCCTACGAGAAGGAGGGAAATGATACCATTAAATAAGTGAAGAATTAAAAACTGGTGAAAGAGTGAAAGAATAAAACTTCACAGGAAATGACCAGTCCCTGTAGAGTGAATATCAAGATGAAAGTGATTTGCAGAAAAGTTCTAATGCTTTGCTGTACAGTGGGACTAGGAAATCAACACTGAATATATATACACCGGAAGGACTGATGCTGAAGCTCCAATACTTTGGCCACCTGATGCAAAGAGCCAACTCATTGGAAAAGACCCTGATGCTGGGAAAGATTGAGGACAGGAGGAGAAGGGGGTGACAGAAGATGAGATGGTAGGATGGCATCACCGACTCAATGGACATGAGTTTGAGCAAACTCCGGGAGATGGTGAAGGACGGGAAAGCCTGGCGTGCTGCAGTCCATGGGGTCACAAAGAGTCAGACACGCTTAGTGACTGAACAACAATGAGCTAAAGGGAAGAGTGATAGAAAGGGCTAGAGAGGAGGGCCTGTGAAAAGATGTCAGACTCTAGAGTTATTTCATCCCGAGTGGAAAAATCTAGAAGGAAGAGAATGAGAGGGCCTGGGTTGATTTAACAATGCGTTTTAAGCCCACGAAAGGCTCTTACTCTCAGAGAATGGTGCCCAGCTGGTCCTCCCCATGTCCTCAGAGGAGTAAAGGGCAAGGAACCAGTCTGACTTACTGTGGCAAGGACATGCCAGCCCCAAACACATCACCTTGGAATGATTACCTTTGAAACCCATGTAGAACAGATTTCTTTTTCCTGTTTCCTCACCTCTGTCTCCCCCATCCAGGACAACACGAGATTCTAGATGGTGACTCCTGTCAACCAGATTCCCCTGAGACCTGATATTCAAAATACCCCGGAATACAGAGAATGGAGGTGACCCTGAGTGGTCCTCCAACCCATCCCTCTGACTCTGGGCATCTCAGCCATTTGAAACAGGTCTCTAAACTTAGTCAATATGGGCTTTCCGACCCATCTATGGTGGAATCTTCCTAACCCATCTATGGTGGCATCCAAAAATATCAGCACACAGAGATGTATGATCACATCCTAACATCTTTTTAAAGAAAAATTAAAAACTAAAGTCAGCAGGGTGGACGAAAAGGAAGAAGCAGGATCCTTCCCAGCGGCCATAAGAAGAGCTACAGAAGCTAGAGTAGCTCCTGGCACGTGGGGACCAGACCTGGAGACTCCCTCTCCCCTTCTTCCTCGTTTGCACCTGCACTCTGTTGTGGATATGACCAGAGGAAGCGAAGGGCATGCACAATCCCAGCTTACGAACCCCAGAAGACAGGGTCCCGTTGCTCTCATGGCAGGAATGGCTTTATGTCTTAAATCAGCCGCCGTGAAATCCTGTCTAATGATGCAGTATCATCACTGGTCCTCAGCAGGAGGCAGCGCTGGGTGTTGATAAAGAATCTGCTCCCTGGAGACAAGGGGCTTGGAACCACAGCAGGTCACCTAATCTCTTTGTGGCTTTGTTTACTTATCTGTCCGAAAAGTGGGGACAAGCACTGTATCTGCCTTGTGGAGTTGCTGTGAAGCTTAAATGAGTTAATATGTGGCAAGGGCTCTGATGGTGCCTAGTACACCTTTAAATATTAGGGAAGTATTCACTAATTTTTTTTTTGTTTTTTGAAGACTCTGCTGTGATGAACTACACTGATCCCAAATCCACATCCGCACTCTGAGTGGCTTCCTGCTACATCAAATTCCAGCCATCAGACTCCTTACCTGTCAAATATCCCCCTGGATTGTATGAACATTTTATCCATTATGCAGAAAGTACAAATTCTGAATCTTACATGTCATCAACCAGAGAAAGAGACAAACCTGCCTGAAGAGAGGCTTTTATATAATTCTTTTTTTAAAAGGTATGCATTTTAAAGGATTTCTGGCAAAGATATTCCCAAAAAAAGACCTAAAAAAAAATCTTTCACAGTCATTGCTACTCCGGTCCCTACTCGCCTTTTGTCATTGTTTTCTCCCTGTATTCTGATGGGCACGTTAATGTAACTAACTATTCCGTGTGTCACTACTTCCCAAAACTGTTCTGCTGAGCCTTAATGTTGGAGGATGGTAATCGATGTTGGTTGGATAAAGGACTCTGGGGTGAAATAAGTTCAAGAAGCAATAGGTTAAACCACAGAACTTCTCAGAACCCTTAGCGTTGATGTGCACGCAGTCTTGAGAGGGGCATAGGACACCAAGCACTTCCCGAATATATTTGACACGGGAGTCGTATTCCAAAAGCCACAATGGAAAAACGCTACTCTATAACTTTGTATTCTGCTTATCATAAGCACTTCTGTGCTTTCCCCGAACTTTTCCCCCATCCTTTTAAATCACTGCATAATAATCTACTAAGAAGATACGCCTTAGATTCCTCAAGCATTCTGTTACGGTGAAGCGTTTAAGTTAATTTCAAATTTTCACTAGCCTAAATAAAGTTGCAGCTAAGACCTTTTTTGTCATATGGGATTACCAAAACAATGGAAGTGTTTAGGATTTCTTTCTTAGAGTAGATTCCCAGGAGGAGAATTATTGGGTCAAAGGGTATTCACGGTTCAAGTTCATGGCATAAGGTGCCAATTTGTTTTTCAACAAGCCTGTATCCATTTTCACTACCCAGCAGCGTGTGACGGTGCCCACACACCACACCCAGAGCAAGGCGATCGGCCAAGATGCTAAAAGCGGGGCTGCGGACGGTTGCTTTCATCGGCCTTCATTAGCACACTTCTGGTGGCAGCCTCTGCAGCTGTCAGATCCGGTGCCAGCCCCTTCCCTCTCTCGCCTTCTCTCTCTCTTCCCAAACAGACTTAGACGTGCCTCTGGATGTGCCATTTCTAAGCTAACTGCACAGGATAAAGTCCACACCAACACCCCACTCCCTGACATTAGGAAGACTTCAAAGAGGCTCTCCTCTCAGCAGCTAAATGTTTAACACCAGCTCTCCAGGGAGGAACAAACCCTGGTTTGTAGCATTTGGTGCTTCCTGCAGAGTAGGAAGTAGTAGTAGAGTGCTCTCTGCTGTTGCTGCTGTTTAGTCATTAAGTCATGACTCTTTGCAACACCATGGACTGTGGCCCACCAGGCTCCTCAGTCCATGGGATTCTCCAGGCAAGAATACTGGAGTGTGTTGCCATTTCCTTCTCCAGGGGATCTTCCCCACACAGGGATTGAACCCGGGTCCCCTGCTCAGCAAGAGAGTTCTTTACCACTGAGCCACCTGGGCTGGCTCTCATCAAGGCTGATTTCAAGCAAACAACCTCCCAGCACAACGTCCCTGGACTTGGAGGTGGAAAGAGGTGAACCCGGTAGGCCCTTGTGAGTCCGGAGGGCGGCTCCAGACACCCTTGCCCAGCTGCAGTTACTGAGTTTCTCTCTTTTCTCCCCACGAAGGACTCTGCACCCCTATCTAGATACTTCTCCAGGTCCAACCACATCCAGGGTCCCATCAGCCCTGTGCTCACAGCCCCTGAGCTGGAATATTGTCTATGCTCATCCTATACCAGGGCTTCAGCCTTAGTCACTGCAGAGGTCCACGGGATTCAGCCTCAAGGACCCTAGCCTATGGATGCTTACCCCTAAGCCAGCAACTCAGGCTGACTCCACTGCATAGCTTCCCCACCTCCCATCCACACCCTCTGGGCTCTGGACACAGAGTCTTGGACTATCTTGCCTCAAGCTGCACCCACCACCAGCTCCTTACCTCTGATTCCACTTTCAGACTAATCAAGCTTCTGACCTCCTTCTCTGCCTCCAGTTTGCAAGACAGGATTTACCTCCTGTATCTGGTGGCAAATTCAATTTTCACATTCATGAACTAAATTGGATGAGATTTTAAAATCATTCTCTGTTCTCTGGCTGTTGCAGAAACCCTCTCTCCCCACCCCCACCACCACCCATGAATATGCACACACCCACTAACGATTGAATGGTCCCTGAACCCCTTGAGAATGCCCTGGTACCCTGCCAGCCCTCCACCCCCAGGACCTGACCCTATCCACTGTGTTCTCGACTGAGTACGGTCAGAGAGTCTTAACTTCTGGGCTGGAGGCCAGCAGACTTCCAAACTGAACTCTGAGCTGGAACACCTTGCCGTGTGCTCTGTCCACCTGACTGGATAACCCATGACTGTCTCTTCCAAAATTACAACTGGAAATACCTTCATCCCCAGTTGCCGCCCGAGCCATGCCAAGAGGGACACGTGGGGCTGCCAATCCTAAGGTCTCTACAAGTAAACACATTCCCCATCACATCAGCCATACCATCCTCCTGGCGAGAGTCCCCTCTGGCCCGGCTGCCCACTCTCCCTCCCAAGGTCCTCCATAGGGACCAGCTGGCCATTCTCATGTCAGCCTCAGCTAAGACAAGTGAGCTAGCGCTGCAGGAGAAGAGAGCAAAAGTGGAAAACGCAAGAGGGAAAGGAAAAGGGAAAAGGGGGAAAAAAAAGACGCAGCAGTGGAAAGAAACTGTAGAAGGTACCAGATGATGACAGGAGGCATTATGCACTCCAACATTCCACGGGGTTTCTAGACCCTAGAAAACACAAATCATGTCTTCCACCTAAAAACAGAGAAATGGCTGGGTTCCTTCAAAGATCCACCAGGATGCTCATCTCAGCCAAGTGCACTGTTACCCATCCGAACACGTGTACGAAATAGTTAACAGTAATCCTCCTGAGATGAAACAGGGCGGGAGGCTGACTGTTACAAAGAAGCATATGGATCCCCATATTTTTTCCAAAGGCGATCTATTCTAAGCTTGGGCACAATCTGGAAGTTACTCTTCCCCCAAAATGAGTCGAGCTCAAACCCCTTCACCCTATCACAAAGCAGAGCACTCTGCTGCATACAGGAGCAGAAGGCGGGGGGCAAGGCAGTGAGAAACAGAGCTACGATCATTCAAATAGAAATCCCAGATAAAGTACAGCCAGCAGTTGGCATTTGACTGATCATATTGGAGGGAGCACCCTTCCTAAGGCATATTGCTGATAGAGATTTTTAAGTGAACCCGGAGGAATAATGTGAACAGAGAAAGGTGACTTTCTTTGGTTAGTAATAAGGACCTTAACGTATGAAACACAGTATCCCAACTCAGATCACTGGGGGAACAAATATAGCACAAAGCACAGGAGGAGAGAGAAAACCGCACACCCTGGAAAAAGAAAAATGGTGAATAAGTCATTAAAAAACTGTTTCCTCCTCCCCATCCCCAGCCACCCATGGTTTGGTTAATTCCTTAATGAGGATGGACTGTAATTAATATCAGAACTACACCGTATAATTATTGGGTATAATTATGCTGGAGTTAACTGTAGAGCAAATCATATGTAGTTCAAATTCTATAGTGTGAATTTTCCATTAATCTTTTGGGGAGTGGGGGAGAGTGCTTCATAAGGTCTTTTGATAAAAACATCTCCAGGAATAGGCCTATATCAGGTGGATCTTTGGATATTACATTCAAGACAATGATGTTCAGAATTGCCAGATTCAGCAGCTGCATCCCTTACAGACCTCTGCCTTAAACAGATTGATTCATACCCAGCAGCTCAGGCCAGAGAAGGGGCAGCTACTGGCTGATCCAAACCCTGCCTGAGTCAAGGTCATCTCTTGGCCCTCTGGTTGCTGGGCCCTCGTGTGGACTTTCTGAGCTATTTCTGTGAGTCCCTGATCCTTCACTTCTAGAGGCTGCATGTTCTTAACCTGTATCTGTCTCTCATCCCACTTTTTCCACCACATCCCCAGGGACCTAAAAGCTCTTTTCACTCTCTTCTTGGCTCTCAAAGCGCCAGCGATGATGCAATGAATGGTCATAAAGTTCAACAGAGGAAGAATTATAGGTCTCCAACTGCTCCCACACGCCAGTCACACATAGTTCATGGAACCTGGACTTCTACATGTTATAGTCTTTGTTGGAGGCAGGGGTCAGAGAGACTGGGGTCTGGCGAGATGTTCTGCAGTGAGTGGAGAAGGTTTGGCCTTTGGGGAGTGCTGGCCACACGCAGGAGCCCTTCCCCGCCTCCCACTTCCGTAGGGCTGCTGTCTTGGAACCACGGCTCATCTCTCCAGGCACTGTTTTCATTTCTGCCATCCCTCTCCCCTCATCCCCTCACCTTATTCTCCAGAGGGGCCAGCAGAATCCTTTCCAGGGGCTTAGAGCTTTATCAAAGGCAAGGAGACTCCTTTAAAGCCAAATTAATTAATTAATTTAGAAGAGATCTCTAACTTTCCCTTCTTAACTCAACTTTCCAGACTGTATTCTTCTTTTCTCTCTAAACTCCTCCTCCCTTCTCCCCATCCAGGTTTCCCTGGTGACTCAAGCAGTGAAGAATCTACCTGTCAATGCAGGAGATCCAGGTTCAATCCCTGGGTCGGGAAGATCCCCTGGAGAAGGGAATGGCAACCCACTCCAGTATTCTTGCCTGGAGAATTCCACAGACAGGAGACTGGTGGGCTACAGTCCCTGGGCTCACAAAGAGTCAGACATGACTGAGCGACTAACACTTGCTTTCACACTCCTCATCCATCAGGCTCCTCATCTATTGATCTCTTTGCTGCAAATTCCTCCCTCTCTTTCTGGGCTCCCTGCAACATAGGTATGGGTGGCTGAGGTTCAGAGCTCAGATTCCTAGAAGCTGTTCATCAGTGTCTAAAAGGCGAACTCCAGTTTCATCACCCTTGGGAACAGTCTGAAGTTTAAACCTTTCACCTCCTTCAGGTGCCACCAGGCACGCAGCGACCCACCAGCTCTGGAGGGAATCAAGAGGCTTAAAGAACAAGCAAGACGCATGGCTCACACAGCAGCATGCATCCACCAGCCTGTCACCCCTCCAAGCATCCCCCAGCACTCTCAGGAGGAACCTGCCATAAAGAGACAGGAACACCCCTTTGGCCCCATCCCCAGCCTCCTGTCCCCTCTGCCAGCTCTCAAAGGCCACCCTTCGCCTGAGTAAGTGACACTCAAAACAGCAATTCTCCCCTACCTCCACCACCCCCCAACCGCCTGCCCACTGATAATAATGGGCCGAGACACTTTTATTATCATTATTAATTAGCACTTTCAAGCAATGGAATTAAATCAATATGGTGGACTGAAACTAATTTTAACAAGCCATTGAGATCAATCATTGGGACTTTTATCTACATAAATGCCACTAAACTCAGCTCGTTAGTGTAACATTAGCTGGAAAGAAAAAGAAGGGAGACTGGCGGGGTTTTAATTAGGAAGACATAAACCGAGCCACAATTTTTCTTCTTTGATTTGCTTTTAATCTCGTCTGCAAAGCTATTCTGGTGTTGCCCAGGCTGATTTTTAGTCCCAGGCCACTTCCATGGGAAGGGGAGGGGCGAGCGAGGAGAAGACAAGGGCAAGCAGTGAGAGATGCTTCAAGGGGATGGCTCCTCACTCTGGCTCACCCCAGGAGGACCCTGGGCATCCCCTTGAAGCCCCTAAATCTAAAGTCTCAGATTCCCAGCATCAGTGCTGACCACCTCTCCCTCTGCATTCACCTCTGCTTAGCATTTATTCATATCTGTGTTATAGGAAAATTATTTATGCCCATTGATTCACTCAACGAACAACAGATGAGCACTTAAGGGGGGCCAAGCACCCTGCTCACTCTTCTAAAAGGACTTCTTTTAAAAAATGAGAAAGAAGGAAGTAATCCTACTCCCTCTGGAGCAGGCAGTCTGGTCTTTCTGTCCCTCCTAGATTGACGGTTGCTAGAGGGCAAGGGCTATACCTTATTTAGCTTTTGCCCCCTCCCCATTCAGTTCTGTCCTCCACGCCTATAAGGTAAGTGTTGGGGTGAATGGGTCAGAACGCCACTTCTCTACCCACATGTCACTCCTGTCTGTGCCCAGGCACCTGCCACTCCACCTCTTTCATGTCCCATGGGCACCAAGACCATCTCAAGACTCTGTACCTCTGAGCTGGCTGTCACTCACTCTAATAACAGCCTACCAGCCTGGCTCCTGACAGGCTGTGGTTTCTTACTCTTCAAGACCTAGCTGTAAGATCACCGTGTGAGCAGAGCTGCTTACCTGGGCTTCTCTGACTTGAGAACTTCCATAGCACACAAGAGCAAACAGGCAAAGCGAGGCATCCCTAAGGTTGGCTTTGCTGTCTCCTCCTCCTCTTCTTTAGGAGATGCTGTAGCGGTGGAAGGTGCCCAGCATAAGTCTACAACGGCACTTTTGCTTCTGACAATACAGCATTCTAAAAATATCATCTGACCCTAACACTAAGGTACTGGATAAATTACAGCAAACACACTTTTAAATGTATTTATGTGTTTTCAAGAAAAGAAAGTCTCCAGTGGCCATGCATTACTTGCACAAAAACAAAGTAAGCTGAGACAAGAAGGGTACGTGATGCCCTGGGGCCAAACACCAAAACCTAGAGTTTTAGAGATTAATGCAGCTTTGATGTGAGTGGGAAATGGGAGGCTGGGCCTTGGCCTCATGCAAGGTTGAGTAGCTAAACTCCATATAAAGCTACATCCTCATTTAAAGGATAAACAAAAGAAAACTACATCCTTCTAGAAAAGGAAAACTGTCTCTGTGGTGGCTGTATATATTTTCTATATACAAAAATTAATCTTCCTTTAGAATTCATAACCTAGATCTGTTCTCACTGGGGGTCAGGAGTTTGAATTCATATTACCCACATATAAGGAAAACCTCAAGTTGAGAAATTGAATTAAAGTGATCCTAGTTTGGTAGTGCATTCAATCCAAACAAAAGCAAATATAAACATCTCTGGAATAAAATTCCTCAATCCAGGCCCCACAGATTATGTCAAAGCAAAAAAGAGCTCAAGTAAAAAGTTATCAAACACGAGGAGAAAAAAACTTCTATAAGGCAGCATTAGCAGAAATCACAGATAACAAATTCATGATCCCCAACAAATTGGAATATTGACTTATCAGAAAGTAAATATAGTAAAACTGTATTCATGATGCAATTTTTGAAGAAAAGAGGGAAAATAAACAAAGAACAAAAGAGTATCAAAAATAACAAGGAAAAAATTGTAATTGAACTTTAAGATGCAATCATTGAAATGAAAAACTCAAAGGGAACAGTTTTTATATTAAATACCCCTGAAGAATAAATTAGTGAAATGGAAGAGAACTGATGAATTACACAGAACCTAGCATAGAGAGATAGGACATGGAAAATATGAATGAAAGAGAGGTCAGGAAACATGAAGGATGGAAATAGAAGGCATAATACATGTGTAATTGACATTATAGAAACAGAAAATGAGAGACAATACTTAGAGATAATGTCTAAGAGTTCTCCAGAATTTGCAGAAGATATAAAGGAAATACAACTCCACAAGGCAGTATAAATAAAATAAAATGTATACCCATACAATTTGTAGTGAAACTGAAGGACAGCAAATACAATGAAAACATCTTTTTAAACATCCAAAAGAAAAGACGGATCATTAAAATGAAAATACAAAGAGAAATCAATAATTAGACTAACAACAGACTCCTCACTTGTGACAATGAAAGTCAGCATATAATGGAATAATATCTTCACCAGGGGTCCCCAACCTCCAAAGTTGAATGCCTGATGATCTGAGATGGATCTGACATAATAATAATAATAGAAATAAAGCACACAATAAATATAATGTGCTAAAATCATCCCCCTCACTGGTCTGTAGAAAAATTGTCTTCTACAAAACCAATTCCTGATGCCAAAAATGTTGGGGACTGCTGATTATGCTGGGAAAAAATAACTATTAACTTTGGACACTATATCCAGAAAATCTGTACTTCAAGTTGCTTTCAGATTTAAAAAAAGTATTCTTACTTCCAAGATATCCTCACTAATCGATTTACTTTAGGAAGTAAAAATAATTCTAGGAGGAAAAAAAGCCTACAATGTGAGAAGGAATTGTGAGTAATGAAAATGATAGCATGTATATAAATCTATACAAATAAAAACAAAAGTGATAATCTGTGTGCTTAAAAACAAGAACTAAAATATGTGGGCAATGCTGGAGAGGCTAAGGTTGATAGATAATAAAGTATTTCAAGGTTCTCATTCTTGAGGGAAGTGGGGTTAGGATGTCTATATGTGTGTGCATATATACATATGTGTATATGTGTGTACATATATATATATATATATATCATAAATATATATGGCTTCCCAGGTGGTGCTAGTGGTAAAAACAACCCTTCCTGCCAATATAGGAGACATAAGAGACAAGGGTTCAATCCCTGAGTAAGAGAAGATCCCCTGGAGAAGGGCACAGCAACTCACATCAGTACTCTTGCCTGAAGAATCCCAAGAACAGGGGAGCCTGGTGGGCTGCAGTCCATAGGGTTGCACAGAGTTGGACGTGACTGAATTAATTCAGCATGCACGTATGCATATATACATACATATATGGCTGCGAAGCATGGCTTGAAGGATCTCAGTTCCCCGACCTGAGACTGAAACCAGGCCATGGCAGTGAAAGCCCAGATCCTAGTCACTAGGCCACCAGGGAACTCCAGAGATGTTAATACATTTTTGATTGTTAAGTGCACAAAACAAAATTTAAAGGGTAAATCTTTAAACGAATAGAGAGTAGTTTCCAAAACTAGTAGCAAGAAACAAAATTAAGAACAAATAATCCAAAACAAGGCAAGAAACAAAAAAGGTGGTGGGGGAGGAATATAGAAAAAGCAAGATTAAAAACGCAAAATGACAAAGTAGGAGCTTAGGTAATTTTAAAGTCACATGGAGCTGAATATATGTGTCATAAAATCAAACCCAAAAGCAAGGAGAACAATTAATAAAAAATTTAGAATAATGATCACTTTGGAGAATAGTAAAGGTAACTACAGGGAAAGAGAACACAGGAGGGACTCAAGGGTACTGATTGTGTTCTAATTCATATGTGGAAGGGCACACAGAAAGGGCACACAGATGTCACTTCATTCTTTACACCTTATTGTTGTTGCTCAGCCGCTAAGTCGTGTCCAATTCTTTCCAGCCCCATGGACAGCAACATGCCAGGCTTCACCAACTCCCAGGAACCTACTCAGACTCATGTCCTTAGAGTTGGTGATGCCATCCAAACCTCTCATCCTCTTTTGTCCCCTTCTCTTCCTGCCCTCAGTCTTTCTCAGCATCAGGATCTTTTCCAGTGAGTCAGCACTTCCCAGCAGGTGGCCAAAGTATTGGAGCTTCAGCTTCAGCATCAGTCCTTCCAATGGATATTCAGGGTTGGTTTCCTTTAGGACTGACTGGTTTGATCTCCTTGCAGTCCAAGAGATGCTCAAGAGTCTTCTCCAGCATAACAGTTTGAAAGCATCAATTCTTCAGTGCTCAGCCCTCTTTATACATTACACAAACACCTTTATACCATGTGATGGGCTTCCCTGGTGGCTCAGACAGTAAAGAATCTGCCTGCAATGCCAGAGACCTGGATTGGGAAGATCCCTTGGGGGAGGACATGGAAACCCAATCCAGTATTCTTGCCTGGAGAATCCCCATGAACAGAGAAGCCTGGTGGGCTACAGTCCGTGGCATCACAGAAGAGTCAGACATGACTGAGCAACTAAGCACAGCATACCATGTGTGTATTTATATAAATGAAATATTTCATTAAAAGTTTTTTAAAAATTTAAAGGACCTATGGTGGCTCTGTATTGCTCCATTAAGATTACTCTGATCAGCCTGGCATTTTTAGGCCCTTCCTCAGCAAAGCACAATTTCTCTCTCACTTCTGCCCAATGTGGGTTTCTTCCTCTACTGAGATTTCCTCGTTGCCCTCCTTCTAGTCTTTACTGCCACTGCCAGATAATTTACATTTCCGAGACTTGTGTTCATGTTGTTCTCCTCATCTTTCCTTCTATCTATGATGCCAACTCTACAGTTCCCGGAAGAAAAAAATAAAGCACTTTCCGCTACACGAAGGCTTCTTGAGTCTACCTAGGACTCAGACCTCTCAATCACGTGGAACACTTCCAGGACTAGTGAACTCCATCTGCTGCACATCCTTGGTGTTCAGTGGGAGGGGAAGTCTTGTCTCTTCACTAGCTGTTGAACTTCTTGGGAGCAAAGAGAGTCCGATGTTTCCTTTTATGTCTCACTATCTCTTAACCCGCACTGAACTCAAAATGCACTCAAAAATCATCCACTGAGGAAAGAATAGCATGCACCAAGTCTTAATTCTCATGGAACAGATTCTGTTTGAGATGCTGGAGAAACCTTATAGTCTTCCTTTCCAGTCTTCCTGGGATCCAGTTAGATCCTGTTATACTCCCCCTTCCTCTTTAAATCACTTTTCTATTTAAACCTGTTAACAATTGTTTTTCTGTTCCTTTTTAGTCTAACAGTCCTCATTAATAATGTGGGACCAAGAGAAAGATAAGTATCATATGATATAGCTTATAAACAGAATCTTTAAAAATGGTACAAATGAACTTATTCACAAAACAAAAATAGAGTCACAGATGTAGAAAACAAACGTACAGTTACCGAGTGGGAAGTGGGGAGGATAAAATGGGAGATTGGGACTGACATATACACATTACTATTTATAAGACAGATAACTGATAAAGGTCTACTGTATAGCACAGGGTGCTATACTCAATACTCTTAGTGGCCTATATGGGAAAAGAATCTAAAAAAAGGGTGAATATATGTGTATATATAACTGATTCACTTTGCTATACAGAAGAAAGTAACACAACATTGTAAGCCAACTATATTCACATAAAAATTAATTTAAAAGAAAAAAGAAATGTGTGTCCAAGACTCAGGGCAGCTCAAGTTCATCCCTCAACAAAAATTACAAATTATCACACACCATTGACCTTCGAGATTGCACGTGAGCAATAAATCTATGAATGCCAAGGGAGTATTGAATTACATTAGGCTGTTAAGGTCCTCAACTAGTTCTCTACATAGTCAGAACACAAACCTAAGTCTCTTGACATTCATTCCAGGCTCTTCTCACCCCCAGCATACTCATTGAGGTCCCTTTAAAAGTCGTAAGTTCTTTTCTCTTCTGAAGGCTCATAATGAGGTGTCTGATAAAAGAGCAATTAAGCAATATCTGCCAATAGACAGCTTAGAACTATGATATGCTCATTCATTCATCCATATGTTCATTCTGCAAATGTTTATTGAGTGCTTACTATGTTAACAAGCATTGTTCTAGGCCATAGAGACATTAGAATTAAGGGAGTCTTGACGATTAATTAAGTAGATTCAATATGTTTACGTCAAATGTTCACACATGCTACAAAGAAGAAAATAGAGGGAAGTGTCAGGAGGTGAAGATGGACGGACAAAGGGAGTTTCTCTAAGAAGGGGACATTTAAACACAAGCACCCTGCAAGTGGAAGCAGGAATAAGGAAACAATGAATGCAATGTGAGTTGCCAGTAACTCTTGCACAGCCTTCCAGATCTGATTCCTTGGCCTCTTCCTTGAATCAGGAAGATAACAAGGACATAATGCTGACCAGGCTCTCCTCCAAGGCAAAGAAGACACAGGGTTGGCAGGACATGACGTTAGCAAGCTGAGCTTGTAGTCACCAAACCCTGCCTCTCAAAAAGGAAACAACAGATTCAGTTCAGTCTCTAGTCGTGTCCGACTCCCCATGAATTTGCGACCCTCATGAATCGCAGCACGCCAGGCCTCCCTGTCCATCAACAACTCCCAGAGTTCACTCAGATTCACGTCCATCAAGTCAGTGATGCCGTCCAGCCATCTCATCCTCGGTCGTCCCCTTCTCCTCCTGCCCCCAACCCCTCCCAGCATCAGAGTCTTTTCCAATGAGTCAACTCTTCGCATGAGGTGGCCAAAGTACTG
>SJYV01049240.1:0-80172 GCA_006410875.1 Neotragus pygmaeus | reverse complement strand
TCCCACCCTCTCCTTCCCCACACCCTGGGTCCACATGCCCATTCTCTGCATCTCTATCCCTGCCCTGGAAATAGGTTCATCTGTACCAATTTTCTAGATTCCACAAACTTGCATTAATATATACCTGTTTCTCTCTTTCTGACTTATTTTACTCTGTATGATAGACTCTAGATCCATCCTCACCTCTACAAATGACCCTGTTTCATTCCTTTTAGTGGCTGAGTAATATTTCATCGTGTCCTGCTTGTTTTCTCGGTTTTATGTCTTGGAGGTGGCGTAGGGCAGGGGTGGGGACAGGGCAGTAAATGTGTTTGCCGAGCTTTCCAGGTGATGTGAGCTGACTGCAAGCCTCCTATGAAGAAAAGCCAGAAGGCGTAAAGGAAAAATTAAGAGCAAAGCCTGAAGTGACGAAGGGCAAACCACTTCTTGCAAGGCAGACTATCGAATTTCCTATCAATGTCTACATTTATCTCCCTTTTATTATACTTGATCCTTTCATAAGTCCTGCTTAAATGTTCCTTACTTATCTTTGTAGGCATTACAGTATAAAGGGAGTGGTCTCAGGTCAATACTTGGCTCAGAGGGTAAAGTAACAACAGTTTCTTCTTCTGCCTTCCCATCCCCCCAGGTCAAGGTAGTTGCTGAAATTATTATTGCGGAGAAGACAAGAAGTATTTACTTCTCCTGAGAAAGGTGACATGCTATAGCATAAGAAAAATAAGACAAAGTTGTCTCCAAAGAAGCAACTCGGGTACAATGGAAAACACCTTGTATTTTGAGTCAGAAAACCTGGGGTTGGATGCCTGTTTGTTGCTTTCAGAGTGACCCAGAGCCAGATACTTAACCTTCCTGAGCTTCGGTTTCCTCAACTATAAAAGGAAGATAATAAAATCCATTTTACAATGATGTCATAAAGATTAAATGAGATTTTAAACTATAAACACAAACAGTATGTCCTGTATTAGAGTTCAGTTTCAGTTCCGTCGCTCAGTCGTGTCCACCTCTTTGTGACCCCATGAATCGCAACATGCCAGGCCTCCCTGTTCATTACCATCTCCCGGAGTTCACTCAGACTCACGTCCATCGAGTCAGTGATGCCATCCAGCCATCTCATCCTCGGTCATCCCCTTCTCCTCCTGCCCCCAATCCCTCCCAGCATCAGAGTCTTTTCCAGTGAGTCAACTCTTCACATGAGGTGGCCAAAGTACTGGAGTTTGGTGATTACAAATCCTGACCCCAGAAGAGCAAATTCCAGAGCAAAGAACCTTATGTTCTTTTTCCTAAAGCTAGTATTACCTCCTCTTTCTAGAACATTCTCCACAAGGTAACCATATACCTCCTAAATACTTCGAGATGTTGACTAGATTTCAGAAAACTACCGTCAATGCGTTCATATCAAGTTCCTGACACTAAAGCACTCTCCCAAGCATTTGTGGGATATGGAGTCAACCAAATGAGACTGACTATATTTGGGAGATGACAGTTTTTTGGGGGAGATAAGACTAAACTGCTGGGAAAGTGTCAGCAAGTAATAATCCTCATTCCAAGGATCAGGGAGCCAATGTGGGGTTTCAGCCAAATTACTGAGCATGTCTATTCCATGTAAATGTCCAGGAACAAAGAGGAAAGGGTACAGAGAGGGCCCTCAGGTCCACTGAGCCCTCTGTGAGATGGATTTACGCCAAAGCTTCCTCTTTATCACCTGGTCATCAGAAGATCCCACTTTGACAAACAGATCACAGTAGCATTTGGGGACCCAGTTACCAATTCAGAGCCATTTCAGTGTCTAGAAAGTTCCTGAAATGTCTGAAGATTTTCTATCCCTTCAGTGCCCAGTAAACACAGTAAGTGGCCAAAGGCCCCTTTGGGGAAAGCTTAGAGGAATATTTACAGAACGTGGTTATAGCAGGTTGCATGTAGCCGAGTATCGGTGCAGCTGTGTGGCACATCCTCTAGGGAGCCAGCCTCCCTGTCACCCAAGGGACTTGGGCTCTGTGATCTGGCTTAAGCCTCAAAATAAGTAAGGAGCTGAAACTCTAATACGTTCAGTAATTACGTTTCTGGATCTCAGATCTAGAATATCTTCACTACACTGAGAAAGTAATATTCTAGTGGGCTGCCCATCTACTTTATTCCTAGACACAGGGTGATCAATTAGGCATGGCCAGAGTCCAGAGGGCTTTCCTGTGGCTCGGTGGTAAAGAACCTTGCTGCCAATGCAGGAGACTCAGGTTCGATCCCTGGGTCAGGAAGATCCCCTGGAGAAGGAAGTGGCAACCCACTCCAGTTTTCTTGCCTGGGAAATTCCATGGACAGAGGAGCCTGGAGGGCTACAGTCCATGGCGTTGTAATCAGATACCACTTAGTGACTAAACAATAAAAACAAAGAACCTAGAAGGTCATTCTGTTGACTTCTTTGTCCCTCATGCCCATTTCAGTAGTTGTGTCTGCCTTGTATCTTGCAGTAAAAGCTACTCCTTGGCCATTCATTCTCTAGGATCTCCACGGAAACCAGAGAGCACATTTAGCAGCTGCTCTCCACATCAGTCACCATAATACTTTTCAAACATGTTGGTGCTCAAACCACTAATATATTTCCCAACTTCTCTCCTTAACAAAGGGAAGAAATAAAGGCACTGTCTAGGGTCTCTTGAAGGTTTGGTGGGAGTGGGGAGGAAGGGTCTGCAGTTAGCCTCTGATCAATCCATTCCCAAATTCCCAACCCATCAGACATTTGGAGTGAATCTTCCACAGGGTGCTCCAACATCCCTTTATATAGCCCACTGTTGATTCAAAATTCCAGCCACCACTCAAGTAAACTGATTCTCGAAGTCAGTTCTAACATTAGATCCATTAACTCTGGTAGGTGCACCCAGATAATGAATTTGTTTTGATCCAGTTTTATTTTATTTACTCTTTGGCATGCCACATCACTTGTGGGCCTCAGTTCCTTGACAAGGGATCGAACCCTTGCCCCCTGCATTGGCAGTGTGAAGTTTTAGTGTCGGTTCCAACAGGGAAGTCCCACGAGCCAGTTTTATATTCTGTTCTTTTTGTCTCTTCCTTACAGTACTCTTCCCTGGAAAATCTCATGGACGGAGGAGTCTGGTAGGCTGCAGTCCTTGGGGTCTTGAAGAGTTGGACACTTACTGAGCGACTTCACTTTCACTTTTCACTTTCATGTATTGGAGAAGGAAATGGCAACCCACTCCAGTGTTCTTGCCTGGAGAATCCCAGGGACGGGGAAGCCTGGTGAGCTGCTGTCTATGGGGTCGCACAGAGTTGGACACAATTGAAGCGACTTAGCAGCAGCAGCAGCAGCAGCAGCATACATGTTTCACCCAGATTTATGCTGATATCAATTAGTAACATCTTGCATTTATTTTGGAGTATAAACAATTTTTTTTTTCAGGTCAGACAGAGGCAAAAGAGATGGGGGCTGGGAGAATTGAGGAGAATAGGTATCCTTTAAAAGATGCCGGCTTTAGGTGAGGTTATGACCGGTCTTAAAAACATAGGGAAAGCTGATCTAGTTGACTCTAAAAGAGCAGGCTGTTTCCTGTAACAAGGGAGTCTTAGACTTGGAAGTTCAAATTTCAATTTCAAACAAGTCAACCCAGGTAGAAACTTGGTGGATCCATGACTTAAACATATGTTACAATTCTACAGCCCACACAACCAAATTCTGAGTCAAATTTTCATCTAGGTTCACTCTGCACGTGGTAAGAGAATCTTCCAGGCTGGCTGTAAAAGCACCCTGGTTTTCTGAACCCTTGAGTTGACTGTTTCACTTTGTCCATGTGTGAGTTCTCCAGTGCAGCTGGAAGAAGCTATTTCACACCCAGGCTCTTGAAGTTACCATTATCACCATGTTAATCAAACCCCATAGTTATTTAATGCCCAAGGCACTTGGCGCAGTAAGCTGTTTATCGCAATCAGCCACAGGTGACAAGTTTATCATATTATCATGCTATGGATGAGTAGTAACCCGTTTGCCATTGGCAAGGACTTCAGCATTGTGTTCAAGACTGGGGGAAAAAAAACATTAAAGCCCAGACATTTTTAAGAGGACTGTGACCACTTCCATTACCAAATATTGTACCAACCAGGGTCCAACTGGGCTTCCCTGTGGCTCAGCTGGTAAAGAATCTGTCTGGAATGCAGGAGACCTGGGTTCAATCCCTGGGTTGGGAAGATCCCCAAAGAAGGGGATACCCATTCCAGTATTCTGGCCTGGAGAATTCCATGGACTGTATAGTCCATGGGGTCTCAAAGAGTCAGACACGACTGAGCAACTTTCTCTCGCTCACTCAGGGTCCAATCAGGAAGAGTCCACAGAAGATATATTAACAGGGAAAAAAAAAAAGAATTGATTATGCAAGTCCTAGAGGGCTGATAAAGCAAGAAGATAATATTGAGCTTTCATGATAATAACTGGAGAAAGCAGCTAACCAGTTAAGGCTGGGGAAGAGGGAAATGGCTGAGGTTATCGGAACTAGAAGCTTGAAGTAGGACCTTCAAGAAGCTGGAGCTCACACCACTGAGAAGAGGACATGCTTGTGTGCTGCCAATTCTCCCTAGGTTCATAAAAGAAACTCAGACACCTGGGACTTAGACCTCAGGAGAGGGTGGCTGCTGCTGATGTTGTCCAGCTGTTCGTCGTACCTCTCTGCAGGGTCACAATGAGGCTGCTTCCAAGGTAAGATCCTCTTGCTGAACACTGCCGATAGTATAGAATTCCATAAGAAAGTGGAAGAACCTTCCTTCCTCCTACCTCCCAATCTCCTTCCAGAATCCCCTGCTGGAGAACCTAACAGGAACCCAGATGACAAGGGGCAAGTTTGTTTACAGAGTCAAGTCCTAGCACTGGCATCACAGAGTAGAAGCTACAGGAAAGAAAAAGCAGCAGCTTAATAACCAATACAAACAGATCTTACTAAAATGGATGCAAGCAAAATAGAAAACCTGTATGTTCTGCCATTAAATACATTTAAGCAGAAATCAAAAATCTTTCTACAAAGCAACCTGAAAACCCAGATGGTATCATCAGCACGTTTGGCCAATTAGTCAAGGAGAAAATAATTCCAATTTTACACAACTTCTTCTTAACTCATCCTATGAAGCTAGCATAACCTTTATAATCAAACTCAACAAGATAGTACACAAGAAAAATTGTATTTCTGTTTCATTCATGCACATAGGTGTAAACATTCTAAACCAAATACTAGAATAATGAATCAAGCAATATATTAAAAAGGATAATAAATCTTACCAAACCGGATTTATTCCAAAAACACAAAGTTGGTTAAATGTTAGAAAACCAATTAGTGCAATTAAACACATTAACATATTAAAGCAAACAACATTCAAACATCTCAATAGATGGAAAAAAAAAGTGCTTGGTAAAATTTAATGCCCATTCATAAGGAAGAGAAGTAATTTGTTTAAAATGATGCACTTCATGGGAAATAGATGGGGAAACAGTGGAAACAGTGTCAGACTTTATATTTTGGGGCTCCAAAATCACTGCAGATGGTGACTGCAGCCATGAAATTAGAAGGCGCTTACGCCTTGGAAGAAAAGTTATGACCAACCTAGATAGCATATTCAAAAGCAGAGACATTACTTTGCCAACTAAGGTCCATCTAGTCAAAGCTATGGTTTTTCCTGTGGTCATGTATGGATATGAGAGTTGGACTGTGAAGAAGGCTGAGTGCCGAAGAATTGATGCTTTTGAACTGTGGTGTTGGAGAAGACTCTTGAGAGTCCCTTGGACTGCAATGAGATCCAACCAGTCCATTCTGAAGGAGATCANTGGATGTGAGAGTTGGACTGTGAAGAAGGCTGAGTGCCGAAGAATCGATGCTTTTGAACCATGGTGTTGAAGAAGACTCTTGAGAGTCCCTTGGACTGCAAGGAGATCCAATCAGTCCATTCTGAAGGAGATCGGCCCTGGGATTTCTTTGGAAGGAATGATACTAAAGCTGAAACTCCAGTACTTTGGCCACCTCATGTGAAGAGTTGACTCATTGGGAAAGACTCTGATGCTGGGAGGGATTGGGGGCAGGAAGAGAAGGGGACAACCGAGGATGAGATGTCTGGATGGCATCACTGACTCGATGGACGTGAGTCTGAGTGAACTCCGGGAATTGGTGATGGACAGGGAGGCCTGGCGTGCTGCAATTTATGGGGTCTCAAAGAGTCAGACACGACTGAGCGACTGAACTGAACTGAACTGAATAGTGTTAGACTCTGTGATGGACTGTAGCCCACCAGGCTCCTCTTTTCATGGGACTCCCCAAGCAAGAATACTGGAGTGGGTTGCCATTCCCTAACCGTATCCTAACTCATCACCTCCAGAAAGACCCTCTTTCCAAATAGAGTCACATCCTGAGATCTTACTGGAGGTCAGGACTTCAGTGTAGGAATTTGGTAGAAACACAAGCCAACACTTAATACAGGTCTAGCTCTTCAAGGAAACTGTATCTTCAAGATGAACGCTGCCTGGGATGGCTGTGAGTCTGTACAACTAGGTTACTGTAGTGTAAAGCCTTGAACCCGAATGGGACCTTCTGGTCTTCGCCCCAGTGTATCCTCTGCCTGCCTTTTGTCTGTGGAAACATCTTAGCCAGAGAATAAGTTTAATCAGAGAAGTGAGCACATGAGGAAACAAAGGAGAACAGTCAAAGGAGACCAGATGATAATAATGTGGTCAGTAAGCACACCAAGTACTCTCAGCTCCTCCTCAAGGCTGTAGATGAGACTCGGAGTCATCCTGTGTGCTAATGTACAGGCACTGAGACCCCCGCCAGGTGGAGGAAGGTAGTTACACGACGACCAGACTCTAGCTGCGATATCAGCTGCCACAGTTCTGAGAACTGTCCCCGCAGAAATGGAAACCAACCAAGCCTGGAACTAAAGATTTCTTGCGCCTAAAAGAACCGAGGTGACACTGGTCACGCCACTGGTGACCAATTTCGAGATGAGTGTCAGAGCTGACAGTACTGTCTCTATATGTGGCCCCTTCCCTCTGCCGTATGGGCTTCACTGGCGGCTCAGTCTGCAAAGAAACGCGCCTGCAATGCAGCAGACCCAGGTCCAGTCTCTGGTCGGGAAGATCCTCTGGAGAAAGAAGTGGCAACCCGCTTCAGGATTCTTGCCTGGGAAATCCCTTTGGACAGAGGAGCCGGGCAGGCTACAGTCGTTGGGATCACAAGAGTCAGACACGACTTAGTGACTAGACCGCCAGCACTGGGTTCCCCTGTCTATGGACCTTCCTACCACCTGAGTGTCCAGTGGGGAGGGCAGGCGTGTGGACAGGCACCACCCTCCACACCACCTGAGTGTCCAGTGGGGAGGGCAGGCGTGTGGACAGGCACCCACCCTCCACGCCACCCACCACCAGGATGTCAGCACCCAAAATAAAGCAAGCTTCCCTTTCTACCAATGGCCTCTTTGTTGGCTTCTGAGCAGTGAGCAGCCGGGACCTGGGTTCCGTAACATCCTAACAGTCGTTTGGGGGGTTTGTTTGGGTTTCTGTAAAGTAAATTCCTGATAATCTTCAATTAGTGCCTGACAAGCTTTGATAAGCACCTGATGTCCTCTGATTGCCAGGCATCCACTTCAGTGATGGCTATCTAGAATAAACACCTTGCCAGCCACATGCCCATAGCAACCTTGCCAGGGCCATATGCCTCCCCTCACTAAGGTTCCTTTGTATTGGAGATTTTGGTTAATTTGGTTCTTTTGGGCCATGTGCTGTTCCTCTTTCCATGATTTACACTGACGCTCACATGGGTTAGCTTCACCAATAAAGGGTGAGCACACAAAACCCTAGGCCCCTCCTTCGACCCCAATAAAAGCAGAACCACAGACCAGTGATCTCCAGCTTTCTGTCTGCCCCTGACCTGCTGTGGGGTCCCAGGTGCGCCGTGTAGCTTCCAGGTCCTGTAAGTAATAGACCTTTATTCTTTCAAACTTTTCTGCTGATTATTGCTGAAGGGCATCTTGCAGTAGTAACAACCCTACTGTCTGGTCCAGCCACCACGCTGGTTTTTGAGGGGTTAAGATCGCCAAACAAGCAACTTGTATTTCTCGCCCAGGCAAAGACCACTGAGGGTCTGCAGAACTCTCTCCAACAGGTGTCCTCCAGTGACTGAGGGATCCCAGCTGCCTCCGTCTCTGGTTCCGCCAGGAGGGGTGGAGAAAGACTCAGGCATCGCATATGGTTTCCACCTCATTGCAGCCTGGCAGTGGGCATCAGCACTGATGCTCACGTGTATTCTGGCCAGATTCAGTCTCCTGGGTCTAACCTGGACGGGGACCAGGAGAATGTGGGGGGAGCAGGCTGAATGGGGATGGGCACCATAGCTTTGGCACACTGGCTTTGGGGGATATGTATTGGAGAGTGTTAACTGAATGTTATGGGAGCCAAATTCTTACCAGTGTTAGAGGGCAGGAAAATGGCATCTGTTTTCGAAATGAAAGCTAGAATCACTGTCTCTCTGAAGCTGAGGAAGAGAGAGCAGTCAGCCCAGTCTCCAAACAGGCAAGCACTGGGGATGAGGTGGCAGCAGTTTCGGGATTGGGGGGAAATGCCAGGACAGTCTCTGGCTTCTTCCAGATGGGGGTGGGGAGGAGAGAAGAAAGAGGAGCAAGAAGAGAAGCTAGAAACGCTCTCCTAAGTCTGGGGAAGGAACCATCTGCCTCGCTGCAGTCCTTTTCCTGCTGGACAAATTCTCACCACCTCCTGAGAGGCTTCCATGATTCCTGAGACTTTGCTGAGGCTTAGAGTACTTCCTGTGAATGACTTGTTTATGGAATGAATGAATACCAGTAAATGTCCTGTTTCTTATTCCCAAATAGCATATTAAAAAAAAAAAAAAAAANGGACCCAGTGTGGGTTCGAAGCAGAGTAGAGGTGTGCTGGGTGTTGGTGCTGCCTTCTCACCCCACATCTCCCCAGGTGCCTACGGAGTCTATGTGGGGTAGACACCCACCCACAAGCAGGGATGCTGTGGGGAGTTCATGGAGTGGGGCTGTCCCTCTTCCTTGGGTCTCCAGAGTTCCCCCTGGGACTACGGGACAGCTCTCCTGGGCCTCTACTGGATGGGTCAAGCTTCATTGGCCACATTGATTTTCTGTTTATTTGTGAAGGGACAGAATACGAGATTACCAAATAAAATATAATTTCCAGTGTTATTAATGAAAGACTATATTACATTCACTTTTAATGAGATCCTGGTGTTGCAAAATGATTCCACGTAATGAATCCCCTGGAAATCAATGAAAAGTTTAATTACCATCATGGCAGTGCTGTGCAAGAATATTGCTTTGGTCAATTTTACAATTTATCAATTTTCTTTCCCTTTCTCTTTCTTTAATTGCTTGATGAAGTAAAAATACATTCTTCGTTAGCTTTTGATCTTTTTTTGGAAATATGTTACAAANTCCATCGAGTCAGTGATGCCATCCAACCATCTCATCCTCTGTCGTCCCCTTCTCCTCCTGCCCCCAATCCCTCCCAGCATCCCTTTACATTAATTCACCAACTGCTCTATAATCACCATTTAAAATGTGGAACATATTCAGTACAAGTTGGCTTTTCAACTTCTCTTGAATTTGGAAGATCTAGTCGGAGAAAGCAATGGCACCCCACTCCAGCACTCTTGCCTGGAAAGTCCCATGGACGGAGGAGCCTCGTGGGCTGCAGTCCACGGGGTTGCGAAGAGTCGGACACAACTGAACGACTTCCCTTTCACTTTTCCCTTTCATGATTGGAGAAGGAAATGGCAATCCACTCCAGTGTTCTTGCCTGGAGAATCCCAGGGACGGCGGTGCCTGGTGGGCTGCCGTCTATGGGGTCGCACAGAGTCGGACACGACTGAAGCGACTTAGCAGCAATGATCTTATTGGGTTCCTACTGAACAGCAGAAATCAGGCAGAAATCAGTGACCAGACCATGAAGAGATTTCATCACAGTCCTCCTCTCACCCACACCATTCCTCTCACTGCCCGGTGAACATCTGGGTTGAACAATCTTTTCTTTTACATTCTCCCTGATATGTGACTTCAACTATTGATTTCTATTTTAGAAAATTCACAAAAACAAAATAATAAATACAAAACGCCCCATTCCAAATTAACAGTATTTAATTAAAACTTTTCTCAAGTGTCTTTGTCTGTATAATGAGGCTCATTCTTTTACCTCAATCACTGGGGCCTCTACCAGTGTCCGTTATGATCAGTTACTAGCCCTTAAAAGGAACATTTTAAAGGTATATCCATTGTCCCTAGGGTTTTATTTTACAGTCTAGCTTGAACTCCACATAGATTTTTACTTCAAAATTCATATTACTTAAGCCACAGACCTCAAATTGGAACCCATGAGAACTGGGGACTGTGTTCTTTTTGTGGAAAGTATTCCTTTGTTTTTGTATTGATCACACTGCTACTCCTCTTTCTATAAACTTGGATTTGAATTGTTACACAGACTCAATTTTCCCCTTGAGGTTTCTCATGCATTTGGCTTCAGACAGATAATATGATGTTTTTATTAGGGGNGTTCACTCAGACTCACGTCCATTGAGTCCATGATGCCATCCAGCCATATCATCCTCAGTCGTCCCCTTCTCCTCTTGTCCCTAATCCCTCCCAGCATCAGAGTCTTTTCCAATGAGTCAACTCTTCGCATCAGGTGGCCAGAGTATTGGATTTTCAGCTTTAGCATCAGTCCTTCCAAAGAACACCCAGGACTGATCTCCTTTAGGATGGACTGGTTGGATCTCCTTGCAGTCCAAGGGACTCTCAAGAGTCTTCTTCAACACCACAGTTAAAAAGCATCAATTCTTCAGCGTTCATCTTTCTTTACAGTCCAACTCTCACATCCATACATAAAATTAGTTTTAAAACCAACTATTTGAGGGTATTAGAGGGCAACCAAAAGCAATCAGAAATGGATAGAGTTAAATTTCTTACACATATAACACTTTTTAAAGTCACTTTCCATTTACAGTTATTACAAAATACTGGTTAAATTCCCCAAGTTGCACAATACAGCATTGCTACCTTACACCCAATAGTTTGTACCTTCCACTCTCCCATCCCTATGTTGCCCCTCCCTTCCCCACTGGTAACCAGTAGTTTGTTCTCTGTATCTGTGAATCTACTTAAAAGAGTCAAACCTTGAAAGAAAGGAACCCCCCTCGGTCTGTTTCTACCCGAGGATATTCTATAGTCCGCGAAACATGAAACATCTGGATGTCAAACAGAAAGCTTCAGACTTACTGGCTTCAAGAGTCAGGAAATGGATTTCCAGAGCAGCTGAATAGTAAGAAGAGAAATCCTGCAAAAGAAAAAGTAAAGCAGGAAGAGAGCCTCCAAATCTACGTATCACTCCACCCAGATCCTCGACTAGCCCTTGAATGTCCCCTTGCACGTCTGGGAGAAATTCTAAGGAAACCAACAGGAAGCAACAGCTGAACTGAGGGCCGAGAGAATGAACGAAGATTTCAACTCTTGTTTGCTCTGGGGGGAACAGTTCGGAGTTCCAGCCTAGTCAAGTAAACTACCTGCTGGGTCAAAAATAAACATTCTTCAAAGGAATATAACAGAATCCAAAGTCTCTACAATGTATCATCAATAATGTCTAGTTAAAAAGATTCTTTTTTAATATTAGATGAGAGAATTGGAATAAACAAAAAACCTGTGACCTAGAATCAAGAAAAAAAATCTTGTCTATATAAACCAATGTGTAGATAACCCAGATGTTAGCATTAGCAGGCAAAAACTTAAAGAAACCATTATCAATATGTCCAAAGCCTTTAAGTAGCTAATGCTATAATGAAAACAAACAAACAAAAAACCAGAAATCTCAGTAGAGAAAAAAATACTATAGAAAAGAAAGTAATGGAAAAATTTTAATTAAAAATTACAGTATCTGAAGTTAAAAGATGACTAGATAGCCTTAACAGTGCATTGGAGACAATAGAAGATAGGGTCAGTGAACTTACTGATAAATCATTAAAAAAGTATCCAAACTTTTGGAAAAAGAAGAAAATGTTTTTGAGAAAGGAACAGAACCTCAATAATCTTTAGGACAATATCAAGAGGTCTAATATACATATGATTAGTGTCCCAGAACGAGAGGCGAGAAAGACCAGGAAAACTATAAATAGTTAGAGATACATGGTCAAAACTTTTCCAAATTTATGTGATAAACATAACACTATTACACATCTAAGGAGGTCAGCATATCCTAGAAAGGATGACTACAGTGAAAAACTACACAGAGGTAAACTACAGTAAAAATGAAAACTAGTGATAAATAGATCATCTTGAAAGTTATCAAAGGAAAAGGATGCATTGCATACAGAAAAAGAACAATAGGACTTACAGCTGTTTCATATAAAAAACAATGAAAACCAGAAAGCCATTTAAAGACATCTTTAAAGGGTCAAAGTGAAAAAAATTTTCCCAGGATTCTATATCAAATGAAAATACATTTTAAAAAAAAGATGATGATATACACATTTCTAGAACAAACAAACCAAAAAGAAAAAAAAAAACTGAAAAAGAATTAGTCATCAATGAACCCAAACTACAAAAATGCAAAAAGAAGGAATTTCCTGATGGCATAGTGGATAAGAATCTACTTGATAATTCAGGGGACGAAAGTTCAATCCCTGATCCGGGAAGATCCCACATTCCACAGAGCAATTAAGTCCCTGTGCCTCAGCCACTGAGCCCATGTGCTGCAACTACTAAAGCCCACATGCCTACAGCCTGTGCTCTGCAACAAGAGAAGCCTCTGCAATGCAAAGCCTGCACAGAACAACGAAGAGTAGTCCCTGTTCTCTGCAACTAGAGAAAGCCTATACAAAGCAACCAAGACCCAGAGCAGACAAAAATAAATGAATGCAAACAGAAGTTGTTCAGATTGGAAGTAAATGATACCAGATGGAAACTTGGATTTACTGGAAAGAAAAAATAAAAAGCACCAGGAGTGGCTAATTGTGGGCAAATATGGCTCAGACAGTAAAGAATCCACCTGCATTGCAGGACACCTGGGTTCGATCCCTGAGTTGAGAAGATCCCCTGGAGGAGGGCATGGCAACCCACCCCAGCATTCTCGCCTGGAGAATCCCATGGACAGAGGAGCCTGGAGGGCTACAGTCGATGGGGTCACAAAGAGTCAAACACAGCTGAGTGACTAAGCACAGCAAAGCATAACTATGCCAAACCTAGAGAGCTATTAAAAAGCAAATACATCACTCTGTCAACAAAGGTCTGGATAGTCAAAGCTACGGTTTTTCCAGTAGTCAAGTACAGATGTGAGAGCTGAACCGTAAAGAAGGCTGCACACTGAAGAATTAATGCTTTCAAATTGTGGTGCTGGAAAAGACTCGAGAGTCCCTTGGACTGCAAGGAGATCAAACCAGCCAATCCTAAAGGAAGTCAACCCCGAATATTCACTGGAAAGACTGATGCTAAAGCTGAAGTTCCAATCCTTTGGCCATCTGATGCGAAGAGCCAACTCATTGGAAAAGACCTTGAGGCTGGGAAAGACTGCAGGCCAAAGGAGAAGAGGGTGGCAGAGGATGAGATGGTTGGATAACATCACCAACTCAATGGACATGAATTTGAGCAAACTGCAGGAGATAGAGAAGGACAGGGAAGCCTGCCATGCTGCAGTCCACAGCTTCACAAAGAGTAGGACATGACTTAGCGACTAAACAGCAACATAAAACACTATATTTTGTTTCTTTCAATTTCTTTAGGAGGCATAGAACTGTTTCAGAAAAAATATGACACTCTATTATGGAATTCTTAAGATATATAGACGTAATATATAAAATATCAACAGCACAAAGGATTCAGGAGAGAGCATTAGTAAACTATATTCTTGCAAGACTCTTAAAATTTTGTGTGAAGTGATAAAATGTTAATTCTAAAAATATTCTGATAAGTTGAGGAGGGGTTTTATATTTTTTAGAGGAATCTCTAAAAAATAATGCAAATGATATATCTTAAGGATGCAAAATAAATGAAGGTGGGAGATGGAGTCAGGGGAAAGCAGGGAGGGAGAGAATAAGAGAAGGAAGAAGAAAAAGAGAGAAGGGAGGGAGGAAGCCTTGACTTTGATTTTCACAAAGGAAGGCAAAAAAGGAGAAAAAAGAAAGAAAAAGCAGATGGGATAAATAGAAAACAAGTGTCAAAATGGTGGACCTAAATCAAACCATATCAACAGTTATATTAAATGTTAATGGACTAAACACTCCAATTAAAAAGCAGATTGTCAGACAGGAATTAAAAGCAAGATCCATCTGCTGTACGTAAGAGATGTATTTTAAATCAAAAGACACAGATGGGTTGAAAGTAAGATGACAGAAAAAGATACACCATTGCAAACAGTAATCATAAGAATGCTGGAGAGGCTATATTAATAACAATAAATGGATGATTTGGAATGGAAATCATGATGGTATGATTTTGAAATGGAAACAGAATGGATTTCAAGAGAAGAAGCATTACCAGAAATAGAGTGATTTTTCACAATGATTAAAAGATCAATTATCAGAAAGACATGACAATCATAAATCCCTATGCACTCAATACAGAACTTCCAACTACATGAAGTGAAAACTGACAAAACAAAGGAAGAAATAGACATGGTCTTGATAACTGAAGGTTAATACCATCCTCTAACTGTGGTACAATTAAACAGAACAATAAAATATGGACAATCTGAACAACACGATCAACCACCTTCACCTAATTGTCATTTATAGAACACTCAATGACAGCAAAATACGTCAAAGGCCACAAGGAACATTCACCAAGATTTACCAAGATACACAGGGTCATAAATCAAGGCTCAATATACCTCAAAAAAATGAAAGGGGATCTATGTAGCATACTTGCATATCTACCACAACACACTATTATGGGACTGTAACTTAATGCAATAATTTTTTACTATATATTTATGTAGCTATATATATATATATATACACATACATATTTTAAAAGATGTTATATTTTATTTGAAAGAGCAAACAGGGCAAAATGTAAATAATTGGTGAATCTGTTTAAAGATATATGGAATTTTTTACCACTTGTCTATAAGTTTGAAACTATATTTTTTAAAACGATACATATATAAAATAAACAATAAGAATTTAGTGTAGAGCACAGGGAACTATGGGGCTTCCCAGGGTAAAGACTCTGCTTGCCAATGCGGGGGACATGGGTTTGATCCCTGGGTGGAGAAAATCTCCTGGAGTAGAAAACGGCAACCCACTCTAATATTCTTGCCTGGAAAATTCCATGGACAGAACAGCCTGGTGGGCTACAGTCCATAGGGGTCACAAAGAGACAGACACAACTGAGCATGCACACACAGGGAACTATATTCAACATCTTGTAATAAACTATAATGAAAAAGAATCAAAAAAAAGAATATATATATATGTATGCATAACCAAATTACTTTGTTGTACACCTGAAACTAACACAATATCCCAAATCAACTATCCTGCAACAAAAAAATTAGAAAAGAAAATTAAGCAAAAATTAAGCAAGATAAAAAATTGGGGGCTATTCCTATGTTCCAGCAAACAGAGATTAAATATTTTTAAAGGCAGTCTCCTCCATCCATGGGATTTTCCAGGCAAGTATACTGGAGCAGGTTGCCATTTCCTTCTCCAGGGGATCTTCCTGACCCAGGGATTGAACTTCCTGACCCAGGAATCGAACTCAGGTCTCCGGCATTTCAGGCAGACTCTTTACCATCTGAGCCACCAGGGAAGCCCAATTTACATCAAAGTACCTAAAAAGATGTCTTGATGGGGGGAATTATAAAACTTTGTTAAAAGACATCAAAGACGAGCTAAATAGAGTTGTACATTATCCACTAACTATAAAACTCAATATTGTAAGGTTTAAAATACTCCCGAAAGTTTGCACATTTTTTGCTTTTCGGCTTTAGAGGTTTTGAGGGGTTTATGTTTTATTTTGTAGATTTAGTACTATTGAAATAAAACCTCAAAGAGGACTTTTTTCAGGTGGAGTGGGGGGACTTAAGTTGATTCTAAACTTCATATGGAAATGTAAAAGGTCAAGATGAAACTCTAGAAGAGGAATAAAAGGTAGGAGAACCTGCTCTGCCAGATACCAAGACTCATTATAAATCTACAGTAATTAAGATAATGTAATAATACTACAGCAGATACCTCCATGTATACGGATTCTTGACCTATGACAGAGGTACCACTGCAGATTATTGGTCAGGATTTATCAAACGATCTGAGATAATCATGTATACATTTGGAAAACGTTGAGTTGAACCTCTAACACAGTATGCACAAGAACCAAATTAGGATGAACTAAAGATCAAACTACAAAAAGAAGAACTATATTTACAAACAGAATATAGAAATGTGGGTCCCAAATTATTCACCAAGGTGCCGTAGGACACGGGATCAAACTCACAGTGTTACCATGGGATATTTACATTTTTGAGGGAAACACAGGCATACTTGACACTATACAAATGATCAACTTTGGATAGATCCAACATTAAATCAAGCTACAGTCCCTTCTGATGGCGTCGTATCTTTGTGAAGCTGAGTTTTCAGCAGTTGCCATAATTAAAAGCAAATCCTCCCTAAAAATCAATATGAAATAAGAAAACTTAATCTGAGAATTCAGTAGCTATGCAATGCCCAACAGGCTCACATATCCCTTTAGTAGGTGATCACAATTACTTAAAAATGAAAAATACATTATTTTTCTTTATATGGGTATTATCTTTTCAAATGACTACAAAGTAGCAAGAACATAAATATTTGGTAAGTTCTCTGGACCTAGCTATCTAATAAATGGAAGTGTTAGGTATTCTTTGGACCTAAGCATATCATGAAAAAAATAACCAGGATATTAAAAGGAACCACGAACTGAGAAATTTAAGAATCTTTGATATAGGAGAATAAAATGTGACCTCAGATTAGAAAAGAATTTCCTAAATGGGAGACATAAAGCACTAATCATAAAGGAAATAAAACATTAATTCAAATCCCTTAATATTAAGGACTTCTGGTTACAAATGATACCATAAAGATACTGAAAAGGCAAGTCATAGAGTGGAGGAAGATGTAAATAATGAATAAAACTAACAAAAGACACTCTCCAGAATATATAGAGACTCCTACAAATCAATAAGATAGTTAAAAACTTTATAGAAAAATGAGCAAAAGACTTCAGCATGTCAATAAATAGGAAATTCATATGGCAAACAAACATGGAAAATTGCTTATTCTCACTAGAAATCAGCAAAACACAAATTTATGCACAATTACAAGGTAAAACTATAAAACCTTGAGGAAAAAAATAAGAAAAAACTTGTGACTTGGGTAGGCAAAAAAATTTTTTAGGTAGGGCATGGAAAACTCAAAGTATTAAAAAATCGATAAATTGGACTTCATCAAAATTAAAAGCTCCACTTTAAAAAACATTCTTAAGAAAATACAGCATTAGCCATGGGCCAGGAGAAAGTATTTGCAAAACACTTATCTGTTAAGAATTTGTCCAGAATATACAGAAAACTCTTGACTACTAACAATAGCATTATAAGAAAGCAGCTAAACTTTCTTTCAGCTTAAGAAAGCAGCTAATCTTTTAATAGGTAAAAAATTTAAACAGATGCTTTACCAAAGTCAACATAGAAATGGCCAATAAGCATGTTGAAAGATGCTCAACATCTTTGGCCACCATGGAAATGTAAATGAAAATAAAATATCACTACAAACACTATAATAGCTCAAATTAAAAAGACAAAATATACCAAGTGTTGGCAAGGGTGGGAAGCAATTAGAATTCTTACAAAACCACTGATATGTAAAGTGTAAAATGGAGAAACCACTATAGAATTGCTCAATGGTTTCTTCTGAAGTCAAGATTACACCTATTCTGTGATTCAGCAAATGCCACTCCTATGTACTTGTCCAAGAGAAATGAAAGCATATACGCCCAGAAATATTTGTACTAATTTGTCTCCAGAGCTTTCTTCATAATTGCCAAAAACCGGAACTCCAAATTCCCTTCAAAAAAGGGAAGGGATCTATTGGAATACATTCATAAAACTGAATACTGCTGCTGCTGCTAAGTCGCCTCAGTCGTATCCAACTCTGTGCGACCCCACAGACGGCAGCCCACCGGGCTCCCCCGTCCCTGGGATTCTCCAGGCAAGAATACTGGAGTGGGTTGCCATTTTCTTCTCCAATGCATGAAAGTGAAAAGACAAAGTGAAGTCGCTGAGTCGTGTCCGACTCTTAGCGACCCCATGAACTGCTGCCTACCAGGCTCCTCCATCCATGGGATTTTCCAGGCAAAAGTACTGGAGTGGGGTACCACTGCCTTCTCCAAAACTGAATACTAGACAGTAGTAAAAAGGAACAAACTATCCATATATCCTACAGCACAGATGAATCTCAAAATCATTCCACAAAGCAGAAGAAGCCAGACACACACAAAAAAGTCTTTTCCGGATAATTCCATTTATCGAACACCTGGAAAAGGCAAACCTATAGTGACAGAAAAAAGATGAGTGATGGGGTGGGTGACGGGCCAGAGAGCTGACTGCAGAGGGCCCTGAGGGGACGTCTGGGTGATGGACATGCTCTGTCTCTTGGTTCTGGTGGAGAATACATGAAGGGTATACAGTTGTCCACAGTCATCACACTGTTCACAAGGAGGTGCTTTACAGTATGCAGATTACATCTCAATAAATCTGATTTCTGAAATTTTCACTAAGGAAATGTGCCTGAGAACACAATGAGATATCCTTTAAAAGTGATCAAATTGGCAAACTTTTAAGTCCGTTGATATGAAGCGGTGGTGGGGAGGAGGAGCCGCCAGGAGCACCCACAAATGGGGCGAGCAGCTCCGGGCGCTGCTGTGACATGGAACCTGGTGTGTGAGTTTACGAAGCACCATCCTCTGATAAATAAATGGACGGGAAGAAGCAGGCGAGCAGAGGAGAAAGGCGCGGGTGGAACAGAGCCTCAAGGGGGCGCTGTGGAGCCCATCCACCAGCCATGCCTTTGCTCCCCACCCTACAGCCTGGCGGGCCACAGTCCATGGGGTCGCAAAGAGTCGGACACGACTGAGCGACTAAGCACAGCACTACAGCCCCCAGATCCAGACAGTCCTGGGCGGGCATGTTCTAGAGCAAAGGGCTCCCCGTGGGGCCGACCGGAAGTGGCTGAGCTGAGCTGCAAGAATTTCANTTGATATGAAGCGGTGGTGAGGAGGAGGAGCCGCCAGGAGCACCCACAAATGGGGCGAGCAGCTCCGGGCGCTGCTGTGACATGGAACCTGGTGTGTGAGGAGTTTACGAAGCACCATCCTCTGATAAATAAATGGACGGGAAGAAGCAGGCGAGCAGAGGAGAAAGGCGCGGGTGGAACAGAGCCTCAAGGGGGCGCTGTGGAGCCCATCCACCAGCCATGCCTTTGCTCCCCACCCTACAGCCTGGCGGGCCACAGTCCATGGGGTCGCAAAGAGTCGGACACGACTGAGCGACTAAGCACAGCACTACAGCCCCCAGATCCAGACAGTCCTGGGCGGGCATGTTCTAGAGCAAAGGGCTCCCCGTGGGGCCGACCGGAAGTGGCTGAGCTGAGCTGCAAGAATTTCAAGAAGGGACACCCCTGCAGCCATCTTTGAGTCTCCCACAGGAACAAGCGCACCTCTTGACTGTGTTGTGAAACTTAGACAATCATTCTGGGCGCCAGTTGGGTGAAGGTGGAAAGGTACCTGCCATGTGATGCAGCCTTCCACTCCTAGGTCCACATCCCAGTGACATGTCCCCGTGTGTTTTGAGATTAAATGCCTGTCGCTGCCCTGTTTGTTCATCTGGGCTGAAACTGGAAACAACTGAAAAAAATCCAGGCTTGACAGATCACGGGAGTAGACTATGGTATATCCATAGAGTGGAATCATCAATAAATGATTATAGATCAATACAGTTATATCCATTGATACAAATCAAATGTATATAACCCATATATCAAGAATAATTAAGCTGTGGCAACAAGATTCATGTGGGTGAATCTCATTAATATATGAAGGCACAAAAACGACATACAGTGTCAAGACTGCTGGCAAAACGAAAGCCTACAGCTTGGGAATAAATAAATTATAAGGCTACAAAGGAAAACAAAGAAATGGTTTTCACAGAAGTCCGGGTAGTTACTCCAGAGAAAGGACAAGTGGTGTTGCAAGTGGTAAAAAACTCGCCTGCCAATTCAAGAGACATAAGAGATGAGGGTTCAGTCCCTGGGTTGGGAAGATCCCCCAGAGGAGGGCATAGCAACCCACTCCAGTATTCTTTCCTGGAGAATCCCATGGACAAATGAGCCTGACAGGCTACAGTCCGCAGGATCACAAAGAATTGGACACAACTGAAGCAACTTAGCACACACATGTGTGCGCACATGCACACACACACACACACACACACACACACACATCCCAGGGAAAGAAACTCAAGTTGCACCCATCCATGGGTATTCACTTGACGATTAATCAAGTTGCGTATATGTGCATGATTACATTTTTCTCTCTCAGTAAAAACAAGAGGAAATGGCACACACATAATGGTATGAGGAGCTGGGCAAGTTTGGCCTGTAAAAAAAGAGAAGGCTTAGGGCTCATATAAAGATCACTGAGGATCTAAAATGCTGTCCCACTGGCCCAGAAATAATTTCAGCCATTCCTCGGCTTGTGTGATCCAAGACCCAGAATGAGTAATTTGGGACAGGTAGACCAGTGACCTCAACCTCTCTTCCAGCTCTGAGGTCAAAGGTACAAAGAACTAGGCCTTTATAGTGAAATAGGAAGAGCACAAGCTGACGGAGTCAGGAAGTCGTTCCACATAAAGGAATAGAGGATGAATGAGCACATGTTTATTTTTACAATGAGTATCAGTTAATGGACTCTGTGTTACTCTGCCTTTCCACTTGGGGAAATGCCTGCTTTTATGCAGAGTGCAGTTTGCAGCTGAACCTGTTCTGCTTGTTGCCCTTCAGGGCTCTAGGTCCTGGAAGAGACTCTGCTTCTCCCTCTGAGGTAGAACATTACTGCATTGCCCAAGGCATTTCCAACTCCCCTGAGCCTATCAGGGACTGTGCAAGGCCTTGTCTTCCCCACAACGGCCAACCAGGAAGATGTAGAGCAGGGAGACCCAGGCAAGGGGATACTAAGACTACCCACTCTAATAGGAAAGAACAAATCTGACTCCATATTGGATCTGTTTCTTTTTCTTTAGCCTTTGTTTTCTATTGTTTTTGAGATAAGAATGTTGCTAACAGCCTGAAATATATAAAATAGCCCATTCTCAAGGCTCTGACTTTTAAAGGCCTAACACTTTCACATTCATATAGAGATAAAAAGTTGCAGAACAGAAAATAACCTTTGTCTTGCTGGAGGTTTACAGGAACATCAATGACCTGACCAGTGTGGACAGCTGCAAAAAAAAAGGATTCCTACACCAAGAAGTTTGCAACAACCAACCACGGCTCCTCCCATTTTAGTATAAAAGAAGCCTGAATTCTAACTCAGGTAAGACGGTTCTTTGGGACATTAGTCCACCATCTTCTTAGTCTACTGGCTTTGTGAATAAGGTTACTATTCTTTGCCCCAACAACTCTTCTCTCAATTTACTGTCCTCTTATACAGCAAGAGGTATGAACTTGGGACTCAGTAACCCTGCCAGTGATCACAATGACCAGCACTGTCTCTGTGTCCTGAATGCATTTCCTCATTTAAATAATCGAGCTCTGTTATGCCTTCAACCTATACTGCCATATTCATCAAGACTCGGGAGATTGCTCCACCCACATTTCCCAGAGCAATCAGGAGTGGTCTGGCAAAAGGTGAGCACACATCAGTTTGGACCATCTTTCAGGTGGAGGTGGGGTGATCTGGTCCTTATTCTGGACTAAGAGGAGCCGCCCACTGTCGCCCACTGCCAACTCTTCTCATTTCTTTGGCTGTCACCTCCTTTGCTTGTCAACACTAACCTGCCTACTGCCCACTATATCATAACCAACATTAATGTAGCACCTCCTGGGGATGACATAGAACCAGAAGCTTCTCATGTATATTTCACTCATTCATCCTAACACTGTTTTACTGGTGAGCAAACCAGAGCACAGAGTAGTTAAGTAACTGAGACAAGGTCACACAACTAGTAAAAAGCAGAGGGGAGTTCAAATGACCTCACAGACTCAATGCTTCACTGTATACTGAGCTCCCCTCCCGCCTCCCACTCCTATTCCACACCCTTCCTACATGAGGAAACTGACTTCCCATGGCCTCCAGCAAAGGCCCAGCCAACCTTCCAGGTCTAAGTTCTTATCTTAGCTATGAATTATCACCACCCTCCCTGACTTCCTTAATAAAACCAAGAGATATTTTCCCTCCTGTGTGCTGTGTTGTGCTTAGTCGTTCAGTCGTGTCCGACTCTTTGCAACCCCATGGACTGTAGCCCACCAAGCTCCTCTGTCCATGGGGATTCTCAAGGCAAGAATACTGGAGTAGGTTGCCATACCCTCTGCTGGGGAATCTTTCCAACCCAGGGATTGAAGCCAGTCCTCTTGCATTGCAGGTGGATTCTTTACCATCTGAGCCACCAGGGAGTCCCATTCTCCCTCCTACTGCTAAGTCACTTCAGTTGTGTCCGACTCTGTGCGACCCCATAGACGGCAGCCCACCAGGCTCCCCCGTCCCCGGGATTCTCCAGTCAAGAACACCGGAGTGGGCTGCCATTTCCTTCTCCAATGTATGAAAGTGAAAAGTGAAAGTGAAGTCGCTCAGTCGTGTCCACTCTTGGCGACCCCATGGACTGCAGCCTACCAGGCTCCTTGGTCTATGGGATTTTCCAGGCAAGAGTATCGGAGTGGGGTGCCATTGCCTTCTCCATTTTCCCTCCTGCTGCTGCTGCTGCTGCTAAGTCACTTCAGTCGTGTTTGACTCTGTGTGACCCCATAGATGGCAGCCCACCAGGCTCCCCCATTCCTGGGATTCTCCAGGCAAGAACGCTGGAGTGGGTTGCCATTTCCTTTTCCAGTGCATGAAAGTGAAACGTGAAAGTGAAGTCACTCAGTCATGTCCGACTCTTACCAACCTCATGGACTGCAGCCTACCCTGGAACAAATATCTCCCACTTGTTAAAAAATGTAATTCACTCCTTCTCTGTCTACTTTTTTTTTTTTTCTACTTAACTTTTATGAAACCCTTGTTTGTGACAGAGTGTGGGTCTTTTTTTCATGAAGGCTCATTCTGTATTGGCATACTTGCTTAGAGAGCAGCTGATGGAGCTGGTGGCTATGGGTGTTTGATAGCTATACTGGTCAAGAGTGGGTGAAACCCATAAAAACAAGTCCAGTGACTTGTGGAAGAAAACTATTCAAGAGCTCACAAGGGCATGAGTTGTCAGCTGGAACCCACTGGGTGTGCAAAGAAACTGTCACAGTTCAGGGGGCACCCTCACAGCACAACACATCAGGGTCTCTTGGATCCAGATCATAACCTCACACCCTCCCCGCCCCTCTGAGACCGGGGTTCACATTCACAGAGATCACCGCCACCCCAGTCCCACCCTGCATCACAGGAGACTCACTTGTCAGCCGATTTCTCTGCAGAAAGCTCTTAGCAGTTAATTTCTGGCTAATTTATTATCCTTCAGCTGAGCCCTACAGCACCATTAGCTAGGAGCCTGACACAACTGAGTGAAATATTGTCTAATTTATTATCTTATTACTCCTCTGGAACAGGATCAATTAATTACCCATTAAAGTATTTCAGCTGTGGAGATTTATGAGGGGCCCTCTGCATTTTAACAGATGATTAGTTATACATGTTTGTTTGCTTCAAGAGCAGAGCCCAGCAAATGAACAGAGGCGATGGAGAAGGAGAGAGGAGGCAAGGGAGAGGGTGAAGCAGAGGCGGCTAATGGATCGGCCCTGACTCCGAGAAAATGGAGCAGTCAATGACAAGAGTTATCGACTCGTTCACTTGCGGTTTTGAGATAACCATATGTACAGGGGAAGGGGAGGGGGGCGCCGAAAAACCCTCACTCAACTGCTTTTTCCATTCAATAAATTCGCTTCGGAATATATTGGATTGGGGTTTGATGGCTATTTCGTGTTTTGCAGAGTGCTGACACTGGTATGATTCAGTAATTATTGTTTCTTTTAAGTTATTGCTGTAATTTTGCTCTCTAAGATCCCAATCAATTTCTGCCTCTCAAGGGCACGCTTGAAGAGCGATATTTGAAAACAGCCTTCTGATAGATTGTGCGGCTAGACAGTGGCTGAGACAAATAGCCTAATCTGGCACAAATTAGCTTGGCTTCCACAGATAGTTTTATACAGCAATGTAAATTACATTGTCAGGCCCAGTCACTTTCCTGCTTAGAGTGCAGCTAACAAGGAACCATGGAGACATTATCGGTGCTGCCGCGCACTCCCAGGGCTGCTGCAAAGCCATTTGTAAGGGGAAAGAGAGAGAGAGAGAGTTTGGGTAACAAAAGCAAGGTAGTGGAGCAGAAGCGAGCTAGAACAAGGAGACGCAGACGAAGCTCTGAGTTCTCTTGGTCAGGACGGAACTAATAGAACTGTTGGAAGGGGAGGCTACAGAGTGTGTGATGGGCTGGCCCAATCATCGGAGAGATGGGGGAGGCCGGACATGCGCTGTTCTGAGGACTAGAAGCAGGAGAGACCCACGCTCTGCTGGGAAGCAGCTGCAGAGAGAAGGCCACCTGAACCCCAACTTCCTTGCTGCGGAGGGAGATGGTTTGCACTGGCCTGGATAAAGGGGAGGAGGGACCGGGACACGAGGTGGGCTGAGCTGAGCTGAACTGAAGGGAAAGATGTACCGAGGGGAGCTGGAGAAAAGTGTGATGAGCCGACTGGGTGGCCAGGCTGCACTGGCCATGCTTGGGGTCCATCCTTGGGGGCGTGCTGATCAGTTGGACCAGGCGCCCTGGGAGGCGGGGCCAGGAGCCAGGGAGCACTCCGCGGGCTCCACCCCCAGCATCCCGCAAGAGGAGGGAGGTGGTCCAGCTGTGAAAGAAACTCACAGGTGCTCTTCGCCGGCCAGACCTGGAAAGTCCCCACCCCTTGTTTGACGTGGAACTTCTCTGCCTGGGCTTCCGGATCTGACGACCCCCGCCTTGGCCACCACACCCCGCACCCTCCTCATCCCCACCCTTCACCCCACGTAGATTCGTCTCCCGCGCTGTCCTAACAGTCCACTCCTCCTCCCCCTTCTTTCTCTCACATTTGTCGGTTTTTTTAACCACTCTCGAAGATGACTTGCTTTATTTCCTCACCTCCACCAATGCATCATCTCCCTATGTACAATGACTGCTTTTTCTGTCTGCTTTCAAGACTTTCCCTTTATCCTTTGGTTTTTCCTTTCTATGATGGTCCACGGTCTGGGTTTCTTCCTATCTATTCTGTTTTGCATTTGCTGAGATTCTTGAATGAAGCAATGTGTCTTTCATTGAATTTGGAATATATTTGCTCCAGGCTTCAAATTTTTCTCTTGCACTGTTCTCTCTCTTCTTTGGAAACTCTAATCAAACATATGTTAGGTATTTTGAGGTCTCAGATATCTGAAGTTCCATTCTTTTTTTCTTTTTCCTTTCTGTTCTTAAGATTGAATAAGTTAGAAGAGTCTTATCTTCAGGTTCACTGACTTCCTCTATCATCTCCATTCTGCTTTTAAGTCCATTCAGTGAATTTGACTTCAAATATTTTATCTTTTATTTCTATTTTATTTCTGATTAGTCTTTTTAACAATTTGTAAATTTTTCCACTGAGGTTTTATATTTTTTCATTTATTTGTAGTATATTTTCTCTCACGTAATGAGTATAGTTATAATAAGTACTTTAAAATCTTTGTCTACTATTTCCAACATTTGGGTCAAATAGGGGTTCATCTTCACTGATATTATTTTCTCTTGAAAATAGGTAACACTTTTCTAGATCTTTCTGTACCTAACAGTTTTGATTATATTCTGGATATTATGAATGTTGTATTGTGTGTACTCTGAATTCTGTTACATTCTGCTGAAGAGTGGCAAGTTGTTATTATTAATTTTTCATCATGTTATAATAACAATTAAGGCAATAGAGTTGGCTAGATGCAAATTGCAAATTCTGTCTTTTAAGTGGCAGCTCAAATCTCAATCCTACTATTTTTAGCTGAGCTGCTTGGGTTCCACCTGATGCATGCTTGACCCATAGATCTGGGTGGATTTTATATTTAGCAGCTGTGGTTACCCAAAACTCTGTCATCTAGTCCTGTAGGCCAGAAAGACTTCTGGTTTTCTATAGGCACTTTACCTGCCCCATGTGACATAGACTGCAGCCAATGGCCATAATAAATGGGAGGCTTATCTCATACTATTCCTTTCTCCCCCGTGTTAACTGTACCTTCAGGAGGCTGGGTTTCTTTGGGTTTCTTTGTTTTGGTTTGGTTTTGGGGGCTTTGTGAGGGGTTGTTTGGGTTTTTGTACAGGGTTTATGGCTACTGTCTGTTTAAAGGAGGTTAGTCTGACCATGTGTAAAATAGCTAGCTAGTGGGAAGCTGCTGTATAGCACAAGGAGCTCGTCAGTGCTCTGTGATAACCCAGAGGAGTGGGGTGTGGGGAGTGGGAAGAAGGCTCAAGAAGGAGGGGATGTACATATTCCTGCAACTGAGTCACGTTGTACAGCAGAAACTAATACAGCATTGTAAAGCAATTATATTCCAATTTTAAAAAGAAGAAAAAAAGGAACATTAATCTGATAGAAACCTACTTGGCTATGCCAAAACTAGAATTCTCCCAGTGCATTTTGAGAGGGCAAAAAAAAGTCAGCTGTTTCAATAAAACCATCTCGCATAGAGCCTTGTCCCACTGCATTTCACAGAACTTCCCAAAACTTTCAAAGGTGAAAGAGGTGTGTTTGTGGTAAGGGCAAGGGAGGAACAGAATTCAACTATAAATGCGGCCATTACTGGATCTTTAATGTGTCGACAAGCATTTACTGCAGATCCACCATATGCCACAGAGAAAATTTCAAGCAGGGCCCTTAACGGTTAGTTCATGTCAAAGCTCATCCAACTCTGATTAATATGAAGACACTATAGGTTGTTCTGACCACCTGAGGCATAATTAATAATTATAGACACTATTTTGAGTTCCAAGTACATGCCATGCACTGACTCTAATAGTACAAGGATTCAGCATTTTTGTCATCTCTATTTTACGTGAGCAGTGTTACAAAGTGGAAAATAATCAGGTGGTAAAGCCAGATAGGCCTGTGACACAGGCTAAATGACCCCCTCCTAGGGCAAATTGCTTAACATCTGTGAGCCTTGGTTAACTTACCTATAAACTGAACATTCAAAGTTGTCATAATGATAAGAAATACCTGCCTCATAGTAATTGCTATTCTTTTTACAGATGAGAAACTTAAGATCAGAAAGTTTCAATAATTTGCTCACCAGAAGGAAGCTGTTTTGCCACCTAATAAGTGTCATCATTGGGTTTCAACATCATGTCGCTGCACTTTCTTTGCAGTTGGCTGCTTTATCTCGATAACAACCACCAATTATTGAGTACCTATTATGTCCAAGAACTTATCCTAGCTGCTTTACATACCTAGAGATAACCCTGAAATTAATCAAAAGATAACATAAGACCCTCAGATCAGGCAAACGCTTCCTCTCACAGAATCATCAGAATTACAGGTCTTGAAGATAATTCTTCCTTGCCCAGAGTTAAGGTCTTCCCTGGGGGGCAGTACCTTCCCCTGATAGAGCTGCTGTCCATTTTCCCATTGAGAAAACCATACCCAAAAGAGAAAGAAAAAGCAGGTGCTGTGCTTGGAGGGAAGCAGAGTGCTCCAACAAAGAGTGCAGTGTATTTGAAAGACCAGAATCAAGGGGTGATGTTGCCAGCTTTAGGAGATGCAACAACCCAGTGTATCAGGGCCAGAGAGAACCTAGATCAGAGAGGAAGGAGATCAGCCTGGTGACCCTGGCAGAGGTGACATCACACTGTACCTCCTAAAGCAGGTCACAAACTGGACTTCATGAAAAGCCATCAAAGCACTTTCAGTGAGAATAATATTATCATACTTCCATTTTCATAGGTAACACTGACAATGGAATGAGAAATAAATCTGAAGGCCAGTTACAAGTTTATCAGAATGATGAAGCGACTACAGTGTGTTGCACTAAGCTGGTGGCAATGGGATAAAGAGAATGTCTGGATCTAAAATACTTAAGAGAGGGAAAGGATCAGAGTCAGGATGAAATCCAGAAAATGGTACTGATGAACCTATTTCTACGTCAGGAATGCAGACACAGACCTAGGGAACAGACTTGTGGACACGGAGGAAAAGGGAGGGTGGAACGAATTGAGAGGGAAGCATTGACACATGTATGCTGCCATGTGTAAAGCAGATAGCTAGTGGGAAGCTGCTGCACAACACGGGGAGCTCAGCCTGGCACTCTGCGATGACCTAGAGGGTTGGCATGAGGTGGTAGCGGCTCGAGAGGAAGGGGATGTGTGTATACATGCAGCTGACTCACTTTGTGTACAGCAGAAACTAACACGACACTGAAAAGCAATCTCACTCCAATAAAATAAATGAGTAAAATAAAAGCCAAAACAAATAAAATGGCATAAATGCCCTTAGAGAGGAAAAAGACACCACACAAATGCAAAAAAAAAAAATCATTTTAACAGACTCTGTTGAAAGAAAGCACATTCAAAGAACAGAGACATACTAAAAATCTGATATCAAAAATGGAAACCTCAAGTGAAATGTAGAATAAAAGAGGTTGTAAAACAATGTTTAAAAAAAAAAAAACAGAGGAAGGTTAGATGTGAGGCAGCGAGGGAAAATGGAACTGAAGGAGTCCTGGTTTCTGGTTGATGCAACTGGGTAGGAAGATGGTATTTTCCAGGAGAGGAAACTACAGAAGGAGCAGGAAGGAACATGAGGGGAAGATGGTGAGTTCTGGAGATGTTAAGGTTGTGGTGCCTGTGGCAGATATTGCCAGCTGTCCCCCAAATAGTAAATCCAGGCATTTGTGGGGAGCGGAAGATGCAAAGAGCCTTGATCCGACCAGTCAGTTGAATAAACTCGGTCCTTGTGCCTTGGTTCATTTGAATAAATGTGCTTCTTATCATTCGAAGGTGGATGGATGTGGAACCACATTCTTCAGCTTAACTGGCAACAAGGCATGACCACATGGGCTGGGTGTGTCAGTACCATGGACAACCACTGTCTCAATTCCTGAAAAGGAAGCTGGTGGCCCTCCGCTTCCTCATCCCCTTTTCTGCCTGCTGGGTCACAGTGCCTTTGAGACACTCTCACCCTGTGGAAGAGGACAGTTACCCTCGATGGTGAAATCCTAGGATAGGAAAAACCTAAGTCAACTTTATGGAGTCACCTGCCCTCCCCAGAATGCCCAGAAACTCTGGACTGTGGTGTGAAAGAGAAATGAATTTCAGTAGTACTTGAGTCACTTGATTTTGTCTTTATTCTCTTTGTTACAGTCAAGTAGCCGAGTGGTGCTGGTAGAAAGTTGGATAGAGAGTCTCAAGAGTTGGAAAGTCCTCAGAACACCAGTCTGTTGAAACTGGGGCAAAGAGAAAACTAATCTGGGCATGAAAGGAAACAGAGTAAGAAAACTTGGTCAAAACCCGAAGGACCAGAAGAGGGTCAGGTACTCAAACCCAGACTGAGAAACAATGGAAAAATAAGAAGCCCCCAGGAGACTATGATGCTCCAGAACGGACTGGGCAATGATGGGGGAGGGAAACACTTAAGGTAAGCATCTGGTGGTTTAGTGTCTTGGAGCTCATTAGTGACTTTGGGGAGAGGCTTCAAGGGCATAGGAGAGCAGAAGCCATTCCCAACCATACTGAGAATTGATGGAAGTGATGAGTAGTCAGTTCGGTTGCTCAGTCATGTCCAACTCTTTGCAACCCCATAGACTGTGGCATGCCAGGCTTCCTTGTCCATCACCAACTCCTGGAGTTTACTGAAACTCAGGTCCATCGAGTCAGTGATGCCATCCAACCATCTCATCCTCTGTCATCCCCTCCTCCTCTTTTTGAGCAGAAGAAGATGCTCAAAATTCTGCAAGCCANAGGCCTGACATGCTGCAATTCATGGGGTCACAAAGAGTCGGACACGACTGAGCAACTGAACTGAACTGAGATGTTTTTCTGGAACTCTCTTGCTTTTTCGATGATCCAGCGGATGTTGGCAATTTGATCTCTGGTTCCTCTGCCTTTTCTAAATCCAGCTTGAACATCTGGAATTTCACAGTTCATGTACTGTTGAAGCCTGGCTTGGAGAATTTTGAGCATTACTTTGCTAGCGTGTGAGATGAGTACAATTGTGCTGTAGTTTGAGCATTCTTTGGCATTGCCTTTCTTTGGGATTGGAATAAAAACTGACCTTTTCCAGTCCTGTGGCCACTGCTGAGTTTTCCAGATTTGCTGGCATATTGAGTATAGCGCTTTCACAGCATCAACTTTTAGAATTTAAAACAGCTCAACTGGAATTCCATCACCTCCACTAGTTTTGTTCATAGTGATGCTTCTTAGGGCCCACTTGACTTCAAATTCCAGGATATCTGGCTCTATGTGAGTGATCACACCATTGTGGTTATCTGGATTATCTTTTTTGTATAGATCGTCTGTGTATTCTTGCCATCTATTCTTAATGCATAATATACCATAGAGTGTACCATAGACATTAAGAAAGTTGTGACTAGAAACAGGAATATAAACAGTAACTAGTCTAGAGAGGATGGCAGAGGCAGCATTTTTCAAGATGGAAGAGATTTGAGCATATGCGTAAATGCTAAAGATAAAGGAAAGCATGGGACTTTCCCGGTGCTCCAGCGGTTTAGAGTCCATCTGCCCATGCAGGAGATGAGGGTTTGATCCCTGGTCTGGGAAGGTTTCATATGCCACAGAGCAACTAAGCCCATGTACCACAACTACTGGGGCCATCCACTGCAACTACTAAAGATCGAGCGCCCTAGGGCGCAAGCTACGCAGCAAGAGAAGCAACTGCAATGAGAACTGCGACAGAACTAGAGACTAGCCCTCGCTTACCACAACTAGAGAAAGCCTGCACACAGCGGCAAAGATCCAGCACAGCCCAAAACACGAAATACATAACGGAGGGTTTTTGTTTAAAAAAAAAAAGGAAAGCATGAATGGTCATGTATCTACACCATAAGAAGCTGAGAGATGATGGGATGAGCTGAAGAAAGAAAAAAATGCGGCTTCTGTTTTAACAGAAAGGAAAGAGACAATGCAACCACTTATCTGCTTCACTCATCTGAGTCCAGGTTCACAAATCCTTTTTATCATCATATTAGACAAGTCGGTCACCAAATCAGTCAAGTGCATCTAATAAGAGTCTTTGAAGAAACATTTATAATAATGATATAACTCTTGCAGAGTTTTGAAACCAACCAAATTAGTGGATGCTGGCTCCTGAAGCTGTCTACATTTTATGATATGTGTTAGGATGCATATACAAAAGATAGGCAAATCCCTATTAGAAAGTTAGAATAAAAGCTCCTTGAAGACAGGAATGTTATACAATTTTTGTTTGAATCCTCAATCCTCAATGGATGTTCAATGAACATTTCAGGATTCAGTTAAGTTCAAATCAGACTTTACAAAACAATTATTTTTCTTTACCAAAGGATTCACCACTAGGTACTTGCAAAAAGCCAGTAACTCCGATGCATTTAAACTTTGAATAGAAACTTACATTCCAATTGTGACTCTAGGACTTCCCTGGTGGTGCAGTGGTTAAGAATCTGCCTGCCAAGGCAGAGAACACAGTTCCATCCATGGGCCGGGAAGATCTCATATGCCAGGGAGCAACTAAGCCCATGTGCCATAACTTCTGAGCCCACCTCCTGGCACCGGAGCTCCAACAAGAGAAGCCACCTCAATAACACCATGCACTGCAACTAGAAAGTAGTGCCCCTCACCACAACTCGAGAAAACATGTGGGCAGCAACGAAGACTCAGTCCAGCCATAAATAAATAATTTTTCTTAAACTGTGGCTCTACATATCTTTAGTATTTTGAGCTATTAGTGTAGGCTCTAGCCACCCCAGTATTTTAGGGACATATCTTTCAAGTAAAATTAAGAACCCAAATCCTCTCAAATGGGTGAAAAGAGGTATAGACATTGGATAAGAGAGTAGAAGAAACATTTCTGGAGTTTTGGAAGCTGGGAAGTAGGGGATGGGGGAGGCAGCACCAAGAACCCTAACCTGACTGGCCACTTGCATAAACTTTGTCCCTGAGCCTCGGGTCCTATTCATAGACTTAATTTCTTATCATTCTACGGTGGGTCGACAAAGTCCAGAGCCTACCAGTTTATCTTGCTCCAGAGGTCAGTTTCTCTTCGAGGCCGAGAAGTGATTGTGGGAAGGGAATATACAGCCCTCCACCCTCTGGCACCAGTTTTTACTAGAACTCTCAAACTCCCCCAGTCACGGCTTTGGTTTCTGAATTACTAGTCTCTTCACCCTGTTCACCCCTTGTCAGAAGATGTAACTAAGATACACTGACAGTTCCTGGAGACCTGTGTTCCTCTTCTGGGTCACTCCAGGTAACTCTCAAGAACACAGCCCGGACGATTTGGTTGATGAGAACTCCAGCCTCGGCCCCAGCTTCAGGAACAGACTAAACAAGTGACAGAGAGTCTAGAACATCAGGTTCTAAAGAGAAATTATCTGGTCCAATCTCTCCATTTTGTAGAGGAGGCTCTGATCTAAGATGGGAAAGCAATTTGCTTGAGGCCACAGTTAGCAGGGAGACTGGTGCTGGGCTCAGATCTCCTAGCCCCTGCTACCAAGATCCCCTGAGCAAGCTCCCAAATTCAGACATCATCCCCTTTTCCAACATTTGGTCCCAGACATTTCTCTCTTTTTTTGACACAAGTCAGGAAGGAAAAGAAGGTACCCATCTTTACCTATACGAGTTATTTTTTTCTAAGGTAAGGATTTGTTTGGGAGAGGATCTGCCTCTAGATAACATATATTGGGTTGGCCAAAAAGTTCGTTTGGATTTTTCTGTAAGATGTTATGGCAAAGACCCAATGAACTTTTTTTTTTTGGCTGCACCACACAGCATGTGGAATCTTAGTTACCTGACAAGCGATTGAACCCGAGCCCCCTGCCTTGGAAGAACTGAGTCCTAACCACTGAACCACCAGGGAAGTCCTCCCAATGAACTTTTTGATCAACCCATTACTTGCCATTTTTCCATCCTGTTGTTTTACACAAAAGCCCATAGGAGATCATGTCAACTTGAAAACTCACCTTCAGATACTGCCTAATTTAGCAGCTTTACATCACCTTTTGCCCTCCCCCCTAAAATCATCCTCCGAGAGCTAATCTTTCCAGGCCCCTGATTCCATTTTACAAGTTCAACTTCTCACAGCAAGGCATCAAGGCCTTCCTTCAAGGACCACCCACTCCTTGAAGACAGCCAGGGAGCAAAGAGAATCCTTCAGGAGAGAACCACACCTCCAGGCCCCTTTAATATCTTCCAGGCATTTGCACACATATATTTATAGGTACAGAAATGCACACACACGTGTGGCAGACAAGAGAGCCAAAATAAAAATTTAAGAAACAGCCCAGCGGATTTGCAGTAACATGGATGGACCTAAAATTGTCATACTGAGTGAAGCAAGTTAGACACAGAAGGGGAAATATCACATGACACGCCTTCATATGTGGAATCAAAAAAGAAATGATACAAATGAAAGTGAAAGTCGCTCAGTCGTGTCCGACTCTTTGCGACCCCAGGGACAATACAGTCCATGGAATTCTCTAGGCCAGAATACTCCAGTGGGTAGCCTTTCCCTTCTCCAAGGGATCTTTCCAACCCAGGGATCCTACCCAGGTCTCACATGAACTTACAAAACAGAAGTGGACTCACAGATTTAGAGAACGCACTTATGGTTGCTGGAGGAAACGTAAGGTGAGGGGGCCAGAAGGGATAGTTTAGGAATTTGGGATGGACATGTACACACTGCTATATTTAAAGTGGATAACCAACAAGGGCTTACTGTGTAGCACAGGGAACTCTGCTCAATGCTATGTGGCAGCCTGGATGGGAGGGGAGTCTGGGGGAGAATGGATACATGGATACGTATGGCTGAGACCCTTCACTGTTCACCTGAAACTATCACACCACTCCCGGTTAATTGGCTGTACCCCAGTACCAAATAAAAGGTTTTTTAAAAAGAGAAGAAATGGCCCAGGCAGGAGAGGAGAAAATGTCCCCTTTCTATCTGCAGGCCGCCTCCAGCAAAAGCCTTCCTAAAGACGATAGGTTAAATATATTGCTGCCATTACACTCTACAAGAAACACATTCCATAAAAACGAAGGTGCTGTAAATTATACAAATATGATGCTAACAAGCCAGGAAACGCACCGCTAATGAGGTCAGCGACAGAACTCCCGCAGCGCCGCAAATCACGTGCCAGTCCTGAGCGGGAGGGCCTGGAACCACACCGGGTCAGCATTTTCTGAGTGCGTCTGTCACCCGCTGTTTGGTGCAGGGTTACACAGGTAGATAAAAAGCCTCCCCTTCTCCCCCAACCCCTCAACTTTGTTTATGTGTCAAATATCCTAGTCACCAGACAGGCGCGCTCGGCATTAATGTACCTGACTATTACTGTCTATTGTTCTCCTGCTCAGAGGAGAGGATTAGTCACTCAGATGTGTAAATATTGGTTACCGTTTTGCAGCACGCAAGCTCTGTGTTTCTATCAGCCCGGTTCCTGGAGGAATTATGCATGCTGCTGGCACTGGGTTTTGTACACACTGTATTTGCTAAAGCTCTAAAAATCAAATAAACATGTTCTCGGCTCCTGAATTATTAGTTCATTCACCATTTTTCCCCATTAGGGGGGGAAACAATAAACACGCGGAAATGTGGCATTTAGGAACTGCAACAAGATTTCTGCTTGGCATTTACAGGTTGGAGAACAATCGGAGCATCTTTCCCTGTGCCTTCAGCTCAAAGAGCCCAGGCCCCTGGGCCAGGTTTCCGGACCTCCGGGTGATCCCCTGGGGTCATCAGTGGGGCAGCTTCCATTTCTGGACCAATGTCCAATGTGGGATCTGGTACCTTCCGGGCTCCAGAGCTGAGGGCAGAGTCAAAAGAAACTCACACTCCCCCCAGTTCAGAGGCCAGAGCCACATCTGTTAAGAGCAACCTGACTGACCCCTTCAAATGTTCCCAACTCTCTCTTTAGTTCCTGCTCTGTGCCAGGATTACTATGACTGACCCCAAGACGGAGCTTGGGGTCATGGTTCAGAAGGCATCACCCGATGCTATCCCCCAACCCAGCAGCCGTTTTGGAAGAGAGGGCCACCAATTGCATAGGCCGAGCTCATAGTTTCTTGGCATATTTTTTTTTTCCATTCCAGAATCCAGGGCAATTAAGGTTTAAAACCATTGAGGGTGGGTGAAGAAAAAAGTGTGAAGTTTAACGTGAGATGCATGAAGGAATGTAAGTGAATATTTTGCCGATAAATACGATCACAAAAATATCTCCTGCATTCCCCAGCGCAAAGCAAAGTATTTATGGTTCAGATTCCGCTCAGAGCCAACAGCGGGGGTGGAAGATAGTTTTGTTCTGAACCGCCTGGCCTAGCCCTAGTCTCAGACACCTGTTTATACTCCATCGCAAAGGTTTTATGGAGTCTGTTCTCCCCGGTCTAGGGGCCCTGCCGTGGATCTATTTGTATACACATATCATAGGTTTTGGAAATAACTTCAGCACATAAATGCCATTATTTCCAACAGAGTTGGTGTAAACCATATTTACTACTCAAACGCTCAGCTCGAAATCGAGCTGCAAGGAAACAGTAGCAGCAGCAGTAACAACAACAGCAAAGAAATCAGTGAGAGCTGCAAACCACGACCACAAATCAGACAAATTCGTAAAGAGGCCTTGAGGTGGGGGCCACAGGGCAGAGGCAAGATGGCAGGCCGGGCGGCGATCCGTGTGCACTGAAGAAAGGGGAGTTAAACTCAAAGCAACTCTCTTTTCTAAATTAAATACAGACTACATGTGGGGTGCATACAGGGATGCAGAGGAGAGGCGGGAGGTACAGAGGGTGGGAACACAGTCAGAAGCACTAGTTTTTCTCACTAGCATAGAAATCTCAACAGTCTGTGTGATCATAGACGGCAGATCCCGAGTCTGTACAGGGAGCCCTGGAGCGGCTCTTGACACAGTTACCTGATTTCCAGCATCGTCCAAACAAAAGGAAACATCCTGGGCAGCACTCCTTCAAGTCAAGGCTCTCCCTTCCCTTGGAGGTGTGAATGGTCTTGCTTACTAATCCAACCAAGAACGAGAAAGCGGGTAAGCTATTACATGTGTGTGCTGAGTTGCTGCAGTCATGTCCGACTCTATGGACCGGAGCCTGCCAGGCTCCTCTGCCCTTGGGATTCTCCAGGCAAGAATACTGGAATGGGTTGCCATGCCCTCCTCCAGGGGATTTTCAAGACCCTGGGATTGAATCCGAGTCTCTTACGTCTCCTACATTGGCAGGCTGCTTCTTTGGATGGATAAATGACAAGGTCCCACTGTAGAGCACAGGGAACTATATTCAATATCCTGTGATAAACTTGAATAGAAAAGAATATGAAAAAGAATGTATATATATATATATATATATATATGTATAACTGAATCACTTTGCTGCACAGCAGAAATTAACACAACACTGTAAATCAACCGAGCTTCAATTTAAAAAAAAAAAAAAAAAGAGCAATCATACCAGAGCCACACCCACACCCCATGTAGGAACTTTGATTCGTTCCTTTTTTTTTTTTTTTGGACTAAGCACCTACTATGTGTTTGACTCTGGAAAAGATAGAATTATAGGTAAGACATGATCAGCTAATCAGGAAATAGGGGAATCAGAAATATAAAATCAGAAATGATGATTATGTAACAAAATGACAATAGTTTTTTTTTTTTAATCTTTAAAAAGCAGTATGATTGAAGTTTTTTTTTTTTAATCTTTAAAAAGCAGTATGATTGATAACCAAGGAGAGAGTAATCAGAGCTTTTGGTGCTGACCATCAAGTGAAGCAGAGAAGGCGATGGCACCCCATTCCAGTACTCTTGCCTGGAAAATCCCATGGACAGAGGAGCCTGGTAGGCTGCAGTCCATAGGGTTGCAAAGAGTCGAACACGACTGAGCGACTTCACTTTCAGTTTTCCCTTTCATACTTTGGAAAAGGAAATGGCAACCCACTCCAGTGTTCTTGCCTGGAGAATCCCAGGGACGGGGGAGCCTGGTGGGCTGCCATCTATGGGGTCGCACAGAGTCAGACACAACTGAAGCAACTAAGCAGCAGCAGCAGCACCAAGTGAAGACTGAGCATTATAGGCCGGGGTGATCCAGGAAGGCTTCAAGGAAGAAGTGGACTTTGAAGGCAGACAGGACTGAGCTGGGCAGAATAAAGAAAGAAGCAGAGTGGACACAGGACAATTGTGCGGGGTAAAGAGCAGAAGGTGGGAATGAACACAGCATGCTTGGGGGCATAAACAAGGGTTCTGACTAGCACGCAGATTTGTACAGAAGACTAGAGGCAGGGAATGTCGGAAAGGCTGGCCATTTCTATTGAGTGGTAACCAAGTTGATGCTAGCGATTTGGACAGAAAATGACCTATAGTGGACACAGGCAGCTTTCAACAGGAGGAAAACCAAATGGATACATTCTACATAAATTAGTATCTGGGCAGAGTGAGGAGATGCAGAGGCAGAGGAAGTGGACGGCACAGCCCTTGTGCGCATCACCGGCCAGCCCACGTGCGCTGGGGTCGTTTATGCCCCCTCCCTCTTGGAAAGCCCTGGACCAGTGCAGTGTACCTACAAACAGCACTGCTGCCTCTCAGGCAAAAAGTTCGTGTTTGGAGGAAAAAGGAAGGAGAAGGAGTGCAGGAGAGAGACAAAGATACGGTCTTTCCAGACCAGGAGAAGGTAGTTGAACTCTGTGGGAAGGTCGACTGTTTGGAATGGGGATGGGTTCAGATTCGCCATAACCCAAAGCAGACAAAGTGCGAAATATGCATTTTTTTCTCTTTCATTTTACACCATTTTTATGAGACCTCTGTGTCGATGCAGCTAGCGAGAGCCCTTGGCTAGCGCCCTGCAGAGTTGGCAGATTTATTACTGAATTCGAAAAAAAATGAAAGCGGTTCAGCTGTCTGGCCAGGTAGAAAGGATTATCTCTACTTGAAAGAAACCAGACTTTTAAAAAAAAAAAGCCTTGCACTGACAGAGAGAAAAACTCTGCCCAAAACAGTGTGCCCTGCTGCAGACCAAGGGACTGCTAATTCTTAAAATGGGTCTTAATCCCATCTCCAGCTGGGCTCCGGGAACCAAACTGTCTCTTTCTCTCTCTGAGCACTGGCCCAGCTCTCCTGGTGGCAAACCCTCTCAAGACATGTCCCACCATCTCAAAAGTGCCAGCCTGAGGCAGACTGGTGATTCTGGCACAAGGGGATGGCCCTGGACCTGGAAAGCAGCACTCAGCTGGGGACCTTGCAAGACCTGGGCCTTCAGCAGCCAGTTGCCATTGGATCTCCAGGCTCCCAGAGAAGCATCCTGTGCAGAACACTCGGACCTGGGCATTTCCCACCCAGGGCCCAGCCTGGAGTCAAATGCTTAATCCCATTTTCACAAATAGCAAGGCCATAGGAAAATCAGAGATACCAAAGGAACACTTATTGCAAAGATAGACACAATAAAGGACAGAAATGATATGAACCTAACAGAAGCAGAAGATATTAAGAAGAGGAGGCAAGGATACACAGAACTATACAAAAAGATCTTCATGATGGAGATAACCACAATGGTATGATCACTCACCTAGAGCCAGATATCCTGGAATGTGAAGTCCAGTGGGCCTTAGGAAGCATCACTATGAACAGAGCTAGTGGAGGTGATGGAATTCCAGTGGAGCTCTTTCAAGTCCTAAAAGCTGTGAAAGTGCTACACTTGATATGCCAGCAAATTTGGAAAACTAAGCAATGGCCACAGGACTGGAAAAGGTCAGTTTTCATTCTAATACCAAAGAAAGGCAATGCCAAAGAATGCTCAAACTACCGCACAATTGTACTCATCTCACACACTAGGAAATTAATGCTCAAAATTCTCCAAGCCAGGCTTCAACAATACATGAACTGTGAACTTCCAGATGCTCAAGCTGGATTTAGAAAAGGCAGAAGAACCAGAGATCAAATTGTCAACATCCGCTGGATCATCAAAAATAGAGTTCCAGAAAAACATCTACTTCTGCTTTATTGACTACGCCAAAGCCTTTGACTGTGTGGATCACAACAAATTGGAAAATTCTGAAAGAGATGGGAATACCAGACCATATGACCTGCTTCCTGAGATATCTGTATGCAGGTCAAGAAGCAACAGTTAGAATTGGACATGGAACAACAAAACTGGTTCCAAATCGGGAAAGAAGTACACCAAGGCTGCATACTGTCATCCTGCTTATTTAACTTATATGCAGAGTACATCATGGGAAACGCTGGGCTGGAGGAAGCACAAGCTGGAATCAAGATTGCCGGGAGAAATATTAATAACCTCAGATATGCAGATAACACCACCCTTATGGCAGAAGGTGAAGAAGAACTAAAGAGCCTCTTGATGAAAGTGAAAGAGGAGAGTGAAAAATTTGGCTTAAAACTCAACATTCAGAAAACTAAGATCATGGCAACCAATCCCATCATTTCATGGCCAATCAATGGGGAAACCATGGAAGCAGTGCCAGACTATTTTGAGGGGTTCCAAAATCACTGCAAATGGAGCCATGAAATTAAAAGATGCTTGCTCCTTGGAAGAAAAGCTATGAGCAACCTGACAGCATATTAAAAACAAGAGACATTACTTTGCCAACAAAGTTCTGTCTCGTCAAAGCTGTGGTTTTTCCAGTAGTCATGTATGGATGTGAGAGTTGGAGTATAAAGAAAGCTGAGTGCTGAAGAATTGATGCTTTTGAACTATGTTGTTAGAGAAGACTCTTGAGAGTCCCTTGGACTGCAAGGAGATCCAACCAGTCTATCCTAAAGGAAATCAGTCCTGAATATTCTTTGGAGGACTGATGCTGAGTTGAAACTCCAAAACTTTGGCCACCTGATGTGAAGAACTGGCTCATTGGAAAAGACCCGGATGCTGGGAAAGATTGAAGGCATGAGGAGAAGGGGACGACAGAGGATGAGATGGTTGGATGACATCACCAACTCAATGGACATGAGTGTAGGTAANCTCCAAAACTTTGGCCACCTGATGTGAAGAACTGGCTCATTGGAAAAGACCCGGATGCTAGGAAAGATTGAAGGCATGAGGAGAAGGGGACGACAGAGGATGAGATGGTTGGATGACATCACCAACTCAATGGACATGAGTGTAGGTAAGCTCCAGGAGTTGGTGATGGTCAGGGAAGCCCAGCAAGCTGCAGTCCATGGGGTTGCAAAGAGTTGGGCATGACTGAGCATGAATTGAGCATGACTGGGCATGAACTGACTAAAGGGTACTGAAAACAGGTCACTGGCATTTACAAAATGCGCACACCATCTCATTTAACCAATTTTCCATTTTAACAGATTGTACTATATTTTAACGGATTTCATTCTTATATGTGCCAGGCGCGGTGTATATGAAGATGGAGCCCCTACCCTCGGATGACCCTCATACACCAACGGCCTGTCTNCTTGACTAGACTGACCTTTATTGGCAAAGTAATGTCTCTGCTTTTTAATATGCTATCTAGATTTGTCATAGCTTTTCTTTCAAGGAATAAGCCTCTTTTAATTTCGTGGCTGCAGTCACTATCTGCAGTGATTTTGGAGTCCCCCAAAATAGTCTGTCACTCTTTCCACTGTTTCCCCATCTATTTGCCATGAAGTGATGGAGGAGTAGTAATACTAAAAAGGATAAAATCTGATAATTTCTCCCAACAAAGGAAATGCAGGGGACCTGGGGCTGAGAACTCACAGTGGGCAGCCAGGAGGCAAGGAGTTTCCCTCTGATGGAGGGCCAGAGGACCAGGGGCAGAGAGCGCTGGGAGGGCTCTGTCGGTTGGGCAACTGAAAGCCTGGCCTGTAACCGCGCTTGAGGAATGCTGTGTCCCAGAGATCTTTCCTCTGAACAGAAGCATCTCTGTCGCGCTGAGGAAGCGGTTCAGCTAATGCCGGTGTCCCGACGGAGGACTGTCTGGACTTTAAGTCGTGCCTTCTCCCTCCCGACTCCCTCTTCCACTCTTAGTAACGATCTTACCGTCTGGGGCAGTGAGTGCGGTTCTGCACTCGGACCGCTCCCCACAGCGCGGCCTCGGCCTCCGCTGGTGGAGACCCCGCGGGAACCAAACACAGTCCCGGCGCACACATCTCCAAACCTCCGCTGGAAGCCCTGAGCCACACACCCTTGTACAGAGGAAGAAGGCAGGCCTCAAGCGCACAGCCCAGCCCTGTGAGCAGAGGGCCGGTAGCCCGGCTGGACTGCGGGTTTTGAAGTGGAGGGGGGTTCCTTCCAGCCCCTCCAGCATTAAGGGTACTCAGTCCACCTTCCTGAGACTTGGCCTGGCAGTGGGGGAGGGGATGCGGCAGGGGCAGTGGAGAGAACGCGAGGGGAGGAGTGCTTAGGGTGCGCGGCAGGGGCGGGGCAGGCGGAAGGGGTCCCCCAAGCTCTTCTCCACTCTCAGCGGATTCCTTTCCTCTGCAAATCTGGGCGGTGCGCTGAGTATCCGGCCCACAGGCTCCAGGAAGGCCCTGGTTTTGTGGAGTTTACCGGCTGAAACTCCAATACTTTGGCCACCTGATGTGAAGAACTGACTCATTGGAAAAGATCCTGATTCTGGGAAAGACTGAAGGCAGGNGACCCCATGGACTGTAGCCCACCAGGCTCCTTTGTCTGTGGGATTTCCCAGGCAAGAATCCTGAAGTGGGCTGCCATTTCCTTCCCTAGATGATCTTCCTGACCCAAGGATCGGACCTGCATCTCCTGTATTGCAGGCAGATTTTTTTCCCACTGAACCACCAGGGAAGCACTTTCCCATGAGAGCCTCCTATTAGTTAGACAAGAACATATACAACAATTTTCCCTAAGACTGAGAAAAAGCCAAATCCACGAACAGCTGTAATTTGGAAAGATAGTGCTGGGCTCTTACTTTCCCCATGCCTCTTGTTAGCTGTTTTGATGAAACACAGTATTCACAGAATCCCCAGTGATTACATCCTCCAAAGGCCCAGAGCCAAATATAAACACAGGTCAGGAAACTAAGAGAAAGGAACAGACTTCTTTTTGGCACCAGGTAGGTGTTGCATCTATGGATTCTAACAAAGGGATTATAAATGCCTTTTCCACTTTTCAAAAACAGCAACTCTCGGTACACGCTGTGAATGGAAGGGGAAGAAAAATCACCTGCCTCAAGTCTATTCTGATCCCTGGAAATAGAACTGTCTCACAGTACAAGTCAACTAACTCTCTTGAAAGAATCAGTGGGCTTAGTCCATATTTCCTCAAGTAGCTGTGCTTAAAATTTCACGTAACTACATAAATTAAAAGAAATAATATATTCAAAGAAATTCTTTAAGAACTAAAACTAATTATTGAAAACTGTTGAATTGTGTTAAATCTGAGGGAAAGAACAGTCATTTATTTGGTCCTATTACCAAAGTTAATATTGAGACTCGAAGATTAATTTATTTTATATACCGGAATTTATAGCAAAATAAAAGTACTGTTATAAGCCAGCATAGAGGAAAATTACTGTTCATTAAGTGATCCTTGGTGACTCGGATAGTAAAGAATTTGCCTGTATNCAAAGTTAATATTGAGACTCGAAGATTAATTTATTTTATATACCGGAATTTATAGCAAAATAAAAGTACTGTTATAAGCCAGCATAGAGGAAAATTACTGTTCATTAAGTGATCCTTGGTGACTCGGATAGTAAAGAATTTGCCTGTATTGTGGGAGACTTCTGTGTTTGATCTGTGGGTCAGAAAGATTGCCTGCAGAAGGGGATTCCACTCCAGTATTGTTGTCTGGAGAATTTCATGGACAGAAGAACCCGGCGGGCTGTAGTCCATGGGGTTGCAAAGAGTCAGAGAAATTGACACTCAAGCAAAAAAGAAATATGAAATCAATGAAATAAGAAACTCATCATTAAAGAAACACATTGATTTTTTAAGAAACAAAGTTAGTCAAGGCAAAGCTAACAAAACTAAATCCAAAACAGCAAAGATCCAAAAAGTGACTTTAGCCAAAAGCTGTTTGTCCTGTATGTCAACAGATAGTCNTATCACTTCACGGCAAGTAGATTGGGAAGCAGTGGAAACAGTGACAGACTTCATTTTCTTGGGCTCCAAAATCACTGCAGATGGTGACTTCAGTCATGAAATTAAAAGACGCTTGCACCTTGGAAGAAAAGCTATGACCAACTTAGCATATTACAAAAGAAGAGATATTACTTTGCCAACAAAGGTCCATCTAGTCAAAGCTATGGTTTTTCCAGTAGTTATATATGGATGTAAGAGTTGGACTGTAAAGAAAGTTGAGTGCAGAAGAATTGATGCTGTTGAATTGTGGCATTGGAGAAGACTGTTGAGAGTCCCTTGGACTGCAAGGAGATCCAACCAGTCCTCCTAAAGGGAATCAGTCCTGAATATTCATTGGAAGCATTGATGCTGAAGCTGAAACTCCAATACTGTGGCCACTGACTGATCAGAAAAGACCCTGATGCTGGGAAAGATTGAAGGTGGGAGGAGAAAGGCATGACAAAGGTTGAGATGGTTGGATGGCGTCACTGACTCAATGGACCTGAGTTTGAGTAAGCTCCAGGAGTTGGTAACGGACAGGGAATCCTGACATGCTAGAGTCCATGTGGTTGCAAAGAGTCAGACATCACTGAGTGACTGAACTGAACTGAACTATTACAAAATTTAATTCTACCAACACATATTAATACTGGCAGAGCCTTTGAGAAACAGTCTAATTTATCTCTTTTTTTCTTTATAATAGTTATTAATGGAGGAAATATTTTTGAAGAATTGTCCACAACAAGAGGAGAATTGTCAGCAGTAGCTCCGCTCCCATCTAGCTCTTGACCATCCTTTAATAAACACCTAACCGCTATCTGGTTAGTAGCATTTAAAGATAAAGTTGAGTTACAGCAAAGAATGCAGAGTGCTTTAATACCCCCACTGAAGATACTTCCTGTGTTGAAATATACTAGTACTAATATATTTGAGTGGATATAAATCATGAGCTGGCATCTCATCCACACTGCTTCTTCATTGGCTTTCCCTGGTGTTCCTGTCTCCATCTTTGAGGTAGAGAGACCAGAGGAAAAGGTTCCTTCAGGAAATATCTTTACTTTGTGCAAACATACAAGACATTTTTATTCAAGACTTGAGAATTGAATCTAATGTTCATGTTTCAGACTGGTAAGAAAATGGAGAAAAAAACTTAGATTTTATAACATACCTGTAAATAGACCACCCTGAACATATAGTTAACTATTCACAAAAATCTCACAAATCCCATTCCCAAGATCANACATTTTTATTCAAGACTTGAGAATTGAATCTAATGTTCATGTTTCAGACTGGTAAGAAAATGGAGAAAAAAACTTAGATTTTATAACATACCTGTAAATAGACCACCCTGAACATATAGTTAACTATTCACAAAAATCTCACAAATCCCATTCCCAAGATCATAATATTCACCCTAGTTTTCTGACACTTGAACCAAGAATGCATAATCTTGATTAAGCCAAGAATGTGGATCAACTTGAGAAATTATTTACAATTCAAATTAAATGCTGCTGATCATTTTTCTTTCTCAGTTCATGCAAGGCCCATTTCAGAAACAGCATGCTCATCTGTTTCTATATAATTAAAAAATATCCTGTTCAAAAAATGAACTACATAAAAGAATAATCAAACACACTTGCTAAACTAACTGCAAATGGAATTGTGCCAGTCTCCAGTCTCAGTGATTAGATTATGTCTCTCTTATTTAAAATATCACAAAAATGAGTGTAAATGAGCAGGCAGCTATTTTCAGGTTAAAGCCAACATATAAAGCTCAAAAATTCATGTTCAGTGTTGCAGGGATTGTTGGTTATATATGACAGCAGTTACTTGGTCCTGCAAGCAGTGAATTGTGATCAGGCTCTTTCTCAAGCATTACAGGAAGTTTTACTATTCCATTACATTATGTCTTCAGCAGTGATGAAACCCATGATTGTGTTCTTTGGTACTTAGCTTATGTTTTAATTACTATGGACGTTTAAAAACATATCTTGTTTGTTAGGATTCCCAAGCACAAATAATCATGCATTCTACAAAAACAAGGCAAACTATAGCAAGTAAAAGTAAACATTTTTAAAACAAATATACATAGATACATAAACAAAAGTGTATGGAGTGCAACTCCTTCTAAATGATATCATGCTGCTTATTTGAGCTGCAAGTACTCAACAGATGAAGCCATGCATGATTCCATCAGGTTTGGTGAGTTCCAGCAATGTCACCTGAATCTCAGTCCACAGTAGTGTGAGAACCTGAGCTTGTATGTTGTCTGATGCAAAAGTTAACTTGAGTTATTTTTCTAGATATATGGAGCCCCTCTTTACTTTTGGAAGGTGATAGAAAGTAAATTTGTTGAGCATCTACTTTAGCTTAAACATGGTGCCAGACATATCCACATAGAATATCAACTTTAATTATAATAATGATCACCCTAAAAGCTCATTTACCTATTTTACCAGTGAGGAAACTTAAGTCATACAGCAGATAACTGACTTCCCAATAACATGTCGCTGAGGCTAAGATTTAAACCCAGATCTGGATCTCTCAAATTTATTGCTGTTCTAATTTACCATGCTATTTCAGGTCACCAAAGACCTTCTTACATAGTTATCCCTGGAATGACATAAACCTGCCCAAGGACGTACAGGGACAAATCAACAGGGAAAGTAAAGTGTAGCAGGTCAGGAAACATAAGAGCTGTGACCACCTGATTATGAGTTCCACCTGATTCTGGGAACAAAAATAGTCAGGACCTCAGCCAAATGAGCCAGGGGTCAGATCTGGGCCCCAGTCCCACGGGAAAGAAGAATGTCAAACAGCAAAACTGCAGCAGAAGTCCAGATATGCAGACTGTGCCAGGAGGGTGGACTGTTGGGGAAAATTCACAAATGTTCAGGGCCCATCAGATGCACAAGTTTTACAGCAGCAGACTACTTTCAAAACCCACAGATTGACTGTGAATCTATGCCTGCTATTGTTCAATGGTTTTGTGTGGATTATCTGAATTAAACCTCACCATAGCCATGGAGAGGGTTTCCCCAGTGGCTCAGTGGTAAAGAATCCACCTACAAAGCAGGAGACACAGGATATTCAGGTTCAATCCCTGGTTTGGAAAGATCCCCTGGAAAAAGGCATGGCAAACCACTCTAGTATTGCTGCCTAGAGAATCCTATGGATAGAAGAGCCTGGCAGGCTGCAGTCCATGGGGTTACAAAGAGTCAGACATGACTGAAGTGACTTAGCATGTATGCATATTGCTATGAAGAAACAAAATCATTTGCCACAGTTTAGCCTGGTCAGCTGAGTAGTGGTAACAAGCATGGACTCTGGAATCAAAGTGCCTGGGCCTCATTTCTGGCTCTCACTGGATCTGCACTCTCTTGCTGGGGAAATTTACTTCTTCTGTATACCTAGTTGCTTCATTTGTAAACCAGGAGTGATAATGGTGTTCACCTTTCTGCACTGAATCTAAAAAGCCTCAAACAGTGCTAGGCTTAGTGTGATTGCTAGACAAGTGTTTGTTAAATAAAGGAGAAGACTGAGCAACTTGTATAAATTCATAAATGTAATTTGTGGTGTAGCTGGGACTCAAGTGCAGATGGTATGAGCCCAGAGCCCAGGACATAGTCTGTGGTATTAATATATAGAGGATGGAAACCCTAATACCAAAATCAGACAAAGATGCCACAGAAAAAGAAAAGTACAGGTCAATATCACTGATGGACATAGATACAAAAATCCTCAACAAAATTCTAGCAAACATATCCAACAGCATATTAAAAAAAGTCACATACATCATGACTAAGTGGGCTTTATCCCAGGAATGTAAGGATTCTTCAATATTTGTAAATCAATCAATGTGATACACCACATTAACAAATTGAAAGATAAAAACCGTATGGTCATCTCAATAGATGCAAAGAAAGCCTTTGACAAAATTTAATACCCATTTATGATAAAAGCTCTCCAGAAAGTAGGCATAGAAGAAACATAGCTTAACATAATGAAAGCCATATATGATAAACCCACAGCAAACATTATCCTCAATGGCAAAAATTGAAAGCATTTCCCCTAAAGTCAGAAACAAGAAAAGGGTGCCCACTTTTACCACTACTATTCAACATAGTTTTGGAAGTTTTGGCCACAGCAATCAGAGAGAAAAAGAAATAAAAAGAATCCAGATTGGAAAAGAAGAAGTAAAACTCTCATTGTTTGCAGATGACGTGATCCTCTACACAGAAAACCCTAAAGACATCACCAGAAAATTACTATAGTTAATCAATGAATATAGTAAAGTTTCAAGATATAAAATTAAGACACAGAAATCCCTGGCATTCACACACACTAACAATGAGAAAACAGAAAGAGAAATTAAGGAAACAATTCCATTAACCATTGTGATGAAAAGAATAAAATACTTAGGAAAAAATCTACCTAAAGAAACAAAAGACCTATATAGACAAAACTATAAAACACTGATGAAAGAAATCAAAGATGACACNGTCTCTAGGGGCCTCTGCTTCCTGTTTGTGTCTCCTATAAACAGGCATTCCAACCAGTTATTTTCTCCAGCAAGTTGTATTGCCTCTAGCTTTTATCAAAGGCCACAGTCATCAAGAGGGGAAAATCTTCAACACCCAGCTCCCCAGTACCTGGGCCTTCAGTCTGGATATTCCCAGCTCCTGGCCTTGAAGAACTGGCTGGCTCTTCCTGCTGTTGTGTTGGTTGCTCGTGCATGTCCAGCTCTTTGTGACCCCATGGACTGTAGCCCACCAGGCTCTTCTGTCCATGGGATTCTCCCAGCAAGAATACTGAAGCGGGTTGCCATGCCCTTCTCCAGGGGATCTTCCCAATCCAGGTCTCCCACATTGCAAGAGGACTCTTTTCTGTCTGAGCCACCAGGGAAGCCCAAGAATACTGCAGTGGGTAGTCTATCCCTTCTCCAGGGGATCTTCCCAACCCCCAGGAATCAAACAGGGGTCTCCTGCATTGTAGGTGGATTGTTTATCAGCTGAGCTACCAGGGAAGCCGAGGCTCTTCCTACCTCTACCTAAACTTTCTAACCTCCAGCCCTCACCTGCCATCTAGAAACTGCCGGAAGTCTGGGGCTGGAGTTTCTTGGCCATGCCCACTGGGAATGCAGGAAGTGAGCCCTCCGCTGGCCTCCCAGCAGCCAGCCCCTGGCCTCACCTGTCCTGCAGGATCCTGTTCCCAGGCCCACCCTCCCCTCATGGCCTGGGCTTTCCCCTCCCTGCCATACCCCCTCTGCTCACTCCAGCCCCCCAAAGAAGTGCAGGTTAGTGTTTGCAAAGTGCTCTGAGGGGGAAAAGAGCCAAGTGCTTCCCTTCCACTGAAAGGAAACAATTTTAATTGAAAAATGAAATCACAGATTACATGCAAATCTTTGTTGGCAAATTTCAATTACCACCAAATTAAATGCATAGCTAAGCTAAGCATCTTCAGGACACTCCATTTAATGTTTTCCCAGGGCGTGTCCATATAGCAGTGAGAGGTGGCCTGTAGGTGTCTTTAGGCAAAAGGAGCTCACAAGAAGAATCCAGGGGGGTTGGTTGGACTCTACCTACCTGGGACCTCCACATACAGACATTAAACAACATTTTATTTTATCTTGTTTGGGAAGCAGTCAAGTAGGGCAGGAAGAGAGAGGAGTTCTGACCAGTTTTATCATTCAGTTTCTTGCCTTTCAGAAAATCAGGCATCAGCAAAGGAAAATGTGGAAAATATTCTAGTAGCGACAATATTAAAAATTAACCCCCCAAATTACCTTATCTTTTCTTCTTAATTTATGAATGAGAACACTGAGGCTCAGAGCATCCCGTGATCAAGCTGGCACGGGACACAGGTTATGTCAGGCCCAGGACAGGATTTTGTTCCCAGATGGTCTTAGTTCAGTTACGTTACGTTCAATCTCTCAGTCGTGTCCAACTCTTTGTGACCCCACGGACTGCAGCAAGCCAGGCATCCCTGTCCATCATCAATTCTTGGAGCTTATTCAAACTCACGTCCATCGAGTCAGTGATGCCATCCAACCATCTCATCCTCTGTCATCCCCTTCTCCTCCCACCTTCAATCTTTCTCAGCATCAGGGTCTTTTCAGATGAGTCAGTCCTTCATATCAGGTGGCCAAAGGATTGGCGTTTAAGCTTCAGCATCAGTCCTTCCAATGAATATTCAGGACAGATTTCCTTTAGGATGGACTGGTTGGATCTCCTTGCAGTCCAAGAGACTCTCAAGAGTCTTCTCCAACAGATGGTCTAGTTGACCCTAAAAAGTGGCTCAGTCAGTAAAGCATCTGCTTGCAGTGCCGGAGACCCAAGTTTGATCCCCAGGTCAGGAAGATCTCCTGGAGCAAGGAATGGCACCCCACTCCAATATTTTTGACTGGAGAATCCCAGGGACAGAGGAGTCTGGCAGGCTGAAGTCCATGGGGTCGCAAAAGTGTTGGACAGGACTGAGAGACTAACACTTTCCGTTTGCCTCAAGGAGCAAAGTCCCCTCTGCTGGGCCCTGAGGATGAGGGGTCCACTGCTGTGTATCATTTGCTGCTCATCATCTGCTTCCTATTGGTGGCTGTGTCGGGGGCTTCACCTGCTGCCGCATTCCATCCTGTACACCCAATGAGCATGTGCCAGGCACCCACCGAATGCAGAAAGCCCCCCAGAGAATTGCATCCTGTGTCCCTGTGAGAGAGGGAGCTGCCATCACGCTATGTGCGAGGCTGTAAAACACTCTCTCCAAGCGCAGGAAGGAAAGAACGGCCATCTTTAATCTGCGACTCAACTGGCTTGAGAAACCCCCTTAAGGTATATTCGTGGAAGGAATCCACGTTTGAAAGTGAACACTCATATCACAGTAGTTTTGCTCAGAGAAAGTAGGAATATCCATGGGACATTTACCCTGAGTTAGGAGGACATGCTTCTAGGTGTCTTTTGTCCAAGCAGGAAATTTCTTATCACGAGATTATTGCCATGTTGGCCAACATCCAAATGGCTAGAAGACGTGAAGGATAATTCAATTAAGTTACAGCTGCGTCCAGCACAGGAACCTGCTCAGTCCTGGCACACCCCTGCTCTTATCTGGGGTCAGACGCCAGGGCCTTCTGCACACCTGGGGTGGGGGCTGGGTACAGAGTCCCTGTTGTTCGGCACTGTTCCTAGGCTGGGGACAGTTCTGTGAGTCAGAACAGCCGCCCAATCCAGGGCGACCAATCTGAGGCTGATGAGAAAAGCCAGGGAGAGTGTGACTGGTCTGGGCTTGCAGGGGGAGACAGTCCCCCCTCCACCGGGCCTGGGGCCCCAGCGAGGGCGGCTCTCTCTCCGACTCCGCCTCCGCAGAGCATGTGGGTTCTGGCCTTATCTGCCAGATGGCTCCCGGAGGGGGATGATTTATTAGGTGCAGAAAGCTCGCTGATAAATTTTACTGCAAGTCCCCGGCAGAAGACTGGGGGTAGCAACAGCCCAGCGCAGGCAGCTCTAATGGAAAGTGCCGTCACCAAAGAGCAAAGCATTATTTATGACTGTCTGTAATGCCGTTTGGGGGAAATTCATCATCGCCTCCCCGCTCCATGCACACGGGGACAGCGGCGTTGGGGGGAGGGGGCGCCCAGGACAGGTGGGGAGCTTTTCTGGGAACCTGCCAGTGGAAAGCAAGGCCATGCTCCCCCTAGGTGACCCAGCCCCCCTTGCCAAGCACTGACCCACAAGTTGCCTCCCACCAGCCCTCCCCTACCCTTAGCCCCAAACCTCATTCCCTTCCCCCCACTGAAAGGAGTGAAGAGAGAAAAAGAATGGCATTTTCTTGTTCTCTGTGTGGCCTGCAAATACTTACATGTCTGCATGGTTCAGAGCCGTCCCTTTCAAAAGCAGAGGTTTAAACCAATTGACCAATCTCATCCCCATCGAGCTCGGAGCAAAAAAAAAAAAAAAGGAATGTTCTCCCATTTTGCAAAACTGCTCAAGAAGTCACGCTTAGGCAAGACAGTGACCAGCTAAGGTCACTCGGCAGTCTGGGCCAAGGAGCTCAAAGGCTGGAGACTCGGGCAACCCTGATGCATTTGCCTTAAGACACACACGGTGTAGCCCTGTGGTCTCTCCACCCATGAGTCCTGGGCACTCAGCTGGATGGAGGCATTTGGCGGCTGTCGAGTCCTAGCCCAGCCCCTCCCACCATGTCAACTAGGGAGCCCCCCAGCCCTGTGCTTATTTTCAGTACACATATAATACAGTTTGTTGCGGCTGTGGTTCAGTCACTAAGTCATGTCTAACTCTTTGTGACCCCATGGACTATAGTCTGCCAGACTCCTCTGTCCATGGGATTCTCCAGTCAAGAATACTGGAGTGGGTTACCATTTCTGTCACCAGGGGATCTTCCCAACCCAGGGATAGAACCTGTGCCTCCTGCCTTTGGCCAGTAGATTCTTTACCACTGAGCCACCAGGGAAGCATAGCGTATAGTACTCATGGATTACCAGCTGCCTTATATTTGAATTATTTATGTCTAAGTCTGTCTCTGTGATCAAATTAAATGCTCCTTGAGGGCAGGGCCCTGTATCCTATTCATTTTTATATTCATCTCAGCAGTACACAGAGCCCCTGGCACGTGGTAAGCCTTGATAAATGCTTGATAATAAAATGACCCTGGCAGACTTCAGATCTCCTGAGATCTCGTGTTCTTATGCGTCTGTCATCAGGCTGGTATTCATAGCCTTTCAAAGCAGCTCGTCCCCACCCTCGCATCCATCAGCACGGCATCATGGAAAGAGCACTGGATTAGGAGTCAGGAGGGACAGGTTCTGGCGGGCAGCGATCCCAAACATTCTTTGAGTACATAACTCGGGCCAAGTCAGATTTCACCATTAGTGCAGCGATTAAATGGGAGCAGCTCAGCTTACTTCTGCATGCCCTGGCGTGCTGGGGGAAGAAAAGGAATAGCAGTCTAACACACAGGTCGTCTGTGTGAATGCGAGAATGAAGGGGGGTAGGAGATCCGAGCTCCAGGAAGGGAGGGAACCACCTGTCTCAGGCGGCCCTCTATGCCAAGAACCATGCTCAGGTGCTTTGCTGTCGTTGTTTCGCGCATTCCTTTACTTGGCTGCATCGGGTCTTCGCTGTGGCTCTCAGGACCTCCATTGCACCCTGCGGGATCTTGCAGTGCAGCGCCTGGACTCTCCAGTTGTGCAACGTGTGGGCTTAGTTGCTCCTGTCCGTGAGGGATCAAACCAGGGATCAAACCCGTGTCCTCTGCATTGCAAGGCAGATTCTCAACCACTGGGCCACCAGGGAAGTCCCGTATGCTCGGGTGCGTTGGATGTGTTATTTCCATACCTTCACAAAAGCTCTGTGGGGTCAGTTTGATTCTGACACTCATGAGAATAAATTTGAAAACGTGGTGTCAAGCCCATCACTACCTGACTGGTTGTCCCTGAGTGGAATCATTTTCTCTCTCAGGGTCCTTGATCTCATTTGGGAAATAAAAGAGTTGGACTAGAAGTAAGGTCCCATCAGCTTCAAATTCCTGTGAATTATAAAGGCATACTGTCACCCAAGCAGTCAAGGTGGTTCTAAGCCCATTGAAAGGGCAGGATGTGGATGGGTGATCAGTATTTCCAGGAACAAGAAATTATACACAAAGAGGGCTACTTAGTTTTTACTTAAAGATTTGGGGTTTAAATTCACCCCAGTGGGAAACATGGAGGGTGAGAGATGGTCTTGGGAAGAGAAAGGAGTCTGGCAACTTCAGGCCCAGGAAGGAGCAGGCCAAAGAGGTCAGAGGGGTAGAAGACTCCAGAGACTGGTCCCCAGCGTAGTCCGCCCTCTGCCCATCCTGGCCTAGTGAAGACAGTCACACACCTGTCTCTTTGTCAACTACACAGCTGACACTTTGTCCAGAGTCAGTTAGTGCAAGAAGAGAGCTTTATAGACTTTTGCCCAATAGATTTGTATGGAAGCTGAGCACCAGAGGCAACATGGCCTCCTCACAGTAACAGAGCCACCTGGAAAGATCATCTCTTGGCCACTGATTCATACTCTGGACGATGGCTCCATATACTGGGCACTGGGTATGTCCTCTCCATGTGCCCCTTTCAGAATGGACCCTACAGGGGCAGCACCCACCGGCAGCTCTTCTATTTTTTAAAATAACCATGGCAAAGAAAACCTTTTAACTTTTCACAAATATGAATTGGGGGCATAAGAACAATCCTAAGTCAGTTAAACAAACTTTATTCATACTAAGGGAGCCAGGTCAAAAACCTACTACTAAACTCAATGACTTCTGATCAAAAAAGGAAGAAAACCAGTGTTCTTCAGACACTATTAGCATGTTTAGTAAGAAGGACCCTTCTCAACTCCGACCTGAGGTTTGCGCTTAATCATGGCTCTTGGTTTCTGTATCTGACAGAATAGGATATTTCTTGGAAATTGCAGGTGGAGTATTGGAAATAAGAATAAAAGACTTGGAGTTAGACAGCCTTAGGTTCAAGACTCACATTCATATCCTGCATTACTCAAGGCAAGTTATTTAAAATTTCTGAGCCTCTGATTCATTTGGGGGGACAATGATAACCTCTTCATAGGATTGTTTTAAGGACTACATTCAACAATGTGTATATTGTCTTAGTAAAGTGTCCAGTACAGAACCGATGGAAAGTATATGATATTTACAATTTTGATGCTAATGTTCAGAAAGTCATGTAGAATCAAACATTGACGCCTTAACTAGAAATTTCCAAGATGATCTGTCTTACTGGTCAACAAAACTACTTCCTTCTCTTCCAACTTCTCTTAAAACCAGGTTCAAATGATAATAGAATGCAATTCAGACATATCTTGCAAATTGATCTCCATAAAATATGACCCATGCTCATCCAAATGACCGATCCCTTTGGAAATTGAGACTTCATTTCCATTTTCCAAATGAACGATGTTTTTCAGTACTTGGAATGCCATGGTATTTAAGATAGCTCAGCCATAGAAGATAAATACAGTATTTATTTGCCAACCATCTAATGACATAGAAGGGGGCAAAAATTCCTATCATTCAAGTCTCGAGCTCCCTAACTTTGTGGGCTGGTCTCAGGTGTCCTGCAGGAGAGTTACTTAAGGTGTTGGGAGACATGCTGATTTCCAGACTCAGAGACCAGAAATTCCAATATAATCTGAAATGAGACCCAGGAATCTGCATTATAAATGAGAGATTCAGATGTACAAGATTGAGAACCATTGATCTCAGTCAAGGGTTATTTTTCTATGTATATTGTATTATACTTTCTCACCTATTCTCTGTCTCTTCAAATGTAATATTTACACCATTAAATCACAGGGAGATTGGGAGGACAGAGCATATTTTTGTCTTGATCTCATAGCTCCATCAGCAACTCCCATTTATATTTTGGGATTTTCACTACATTCGATGTTATAAAAATTTCTCCCTGCTTTCAGACAGTCTTGAATTCCATAAAAATGTACTTAGTATTTAAGATAGCAGTAAAGCTTTAATACTTTAAAACAGAAAAAGGCAAATCAGATTCATCTGGTGCAGCACAAACAGCTGATCGGCAGGGGCTGCCTGGAACACCAGGGCGCTCTTAAGAGAAGTCTCGCTCAGGGACAGGCATGCCAGGTTTGATTAGTGATGTCTGGCATGGGTACAGTCATTGGTAGGTCAGAAACAGCTACTTCCTTCCAGCTCTGCTTCAAAGTATATTAACACCAGAGGAGGGAGAGTATTCAAAATCGATTAAAGGGGGATGTTTACATTTAAAGTTTCCATTCATGCTTCAATTGAGAGCTTGCTTTTTATTCTTGGTTTGTTTGTTTTTTTCCCCCTATCCAACTTAAAGGTGCATTCAGGAATCTGTGTGCTTCTGATCCAGATAAAGTCGGAAACAATCTGAATTAAGAACAGAAAATTCTGGGCTTCCTTGGTGGTACAGTGGTTAAGAGTCCTCCTTGCAATGCTGGAGACCCAGGTTTGATCCCTGGGTTGGGAAGATCCCCAGAGAAGGGAATGGCTACCCGCTCCAGTATTCTTGCCTAGAGAATTCCATGGACAGAGGAGCCTGATGGGCTCTAGTTCATGGAGTCGAAGAGAGTCGAACACGACTGAGCAACTAACACACACAGTTTGAATGCAGGGGACAGTTTTGATTCCTGATCCAGGAAGATCCCACATGCCACAGAGCAGCTAAGCCTGTGCACAGAGCAACTAAGCCTGTGCATTAAGCCTAGCAATGAAGCCCGTGTGCTCGAGCCCATGCTCTGCAACAAGAGAAGCCGATGAGAAGCCTGCACAGCTCAGCTAGAGGGTAGCACCCTCGCCACGATTAGAGAAAGCCCTTGGGCAGCCACACAGACCCAGTGCAACCACAAATAACAATATAAGCAAAAGAAAAGCTAAAAAGAAAAACAAAATTCTGAGGCACTAGTTCAGTCACTCAGTTGTGTCCAACTCTTGGCAACTCCATGGACTGCAGCACGCCAGGCTTCCCTGTCCATCACCAACTCCTGGAGCTTGCTCAAACTCATGTCCATCAGGTCGGTGATGCCATCCAACCATCTCATTCTCTGTCGTCCCCTTCTCCTCCTGCCCTCAATCTTTCCCAGCATCAGGGTCTTTTCCAATGAGTCAGTTCTTTGCATCAGGTGGCCAAAGTATTGAAGTTTCAGCTTCAGCATCAGTCTTTCCAATGAATATTCAGGACTGCTTATCTTTAGGATTCACTGGTTCGATCTCCTTGCTGTCCAAGGGACTCTCAAGAGTCTTCTCCAACACCACAGTTCAAAAGCAACAATTCTTTGGCACTCAGCTTTCTTTATGGTGCAACTTTCATATCCATACATGACTACTTTCAAAAGCCATAGCTTTGATTAGATGGATCTTTGTCAGTAATGTCTCTGCTTTTTAATATGCTGTCTAGGTTGGTCATAGCTTTTCTTCCAAGGAGCAAGTGTCTTTTAATTTCACAGCTGCAGTCACCATCTACGGTAATTTTAGAGCCCAAGGAAATAAAGGCTGTCACTGTTTCCATTGTTTCCCCATCTATTCGCCATGAAGCAATGGAACCGGATGCCATGCTCTTCTTTTTCTGAATGTTGAGTTTTAAGCCATCTTTTTCATGCTCTTCTTTGACTTTCATCAAGAGACTCTTTAGTTCTTCGCTTTCTGCCATAAAGGTGGTGTCATCTGGGTATCTGAGGTTATTGATATTTCTCCCTGCAATCCTGATTCCAACTTGTGCTTCCTCCAGTCCAGCATTTTTGCATGATGTATTCTGCATGGACCCCATGGAAACATACATGCCAATGGGCACTTGCCTTCTCACACCCTAGAGTGGGAACACTGGCTTTGTAGCTTCTCCCTGTGTGTGTGTGTCCCCTAGGGCAGACTACAAAGTGAGTGAAAGAATCTCTCAGCTTTCCGTGTCCCATAACCCTGCCTCCCCTATTCCTTCTACCCTAAACGCCCTTCCCCCCCTCTACTAGGTTCTTGCTGTAAACTGGCCAATCACTGAAGGTCCACAACAAGACCTACTTCCCAACAAAAGACTTGACACTCGCAGTTGAAATTATTTTTCCACATTTGGTGACTTTAACAAAAGCAGTCTGACCAGCTGCTTGTTATCCTCGTTAATCGTGCATCTGTCTCCCCTCGCCACCCACACCAAACTGTGAGCCTCTGGGGACAGACAGAATTCTGTTCACTGGAGACCCTCATAACACCCAGCATAGTGAGCTGCCCTTCTAAGTATCACTGAACTAAACAGAAGAGGCAGCTAGGCTTTGTTTTGTTTTAATAAGGTATGGGGTGGATCGTGCCAGGGAAAGCCTTCTTTATGTTCATGCTCTTCCTGATGCATCTGTGGGCAGGGAAGAGTGTATGAGAAAATGACCTGCCCGTTTCTCCTCTAAGACTCGCTCTTGTCTCTTCAGATGATGCAGAAGGGGCGCTGGCATTGGGCAGCCCCTCAGTGAGGTTCTTTTGAGAGCCAGGGCCAGCAGTGGCTAATGGACTCTCAGGAGATGGCGCCAGCCTGGAAGTGCGATCCACAGAGCGACGTGGGGACCATGCCTCCAGCCCTCAGCAGCCCTTCTGCGCCCTGAGGACTCTGGACATCTGGGCCTCTGTGCACAGTGACATTAAATGCCATCAGTCCCGGCCCAGCTCTCCTCTCCTCCCCCAGGCTACCAGGCCAGTCGACGAGGGAGGCTGGTCAGGGGAGGGGAAGGCAGGGGTTTACCAGCAAGTCGGTGCTGAGTCTGATGGGGCCGCAGCCTCCTTAGCGCCTGGCCTTGCTACCCAGCCTTTCCCGGGTTACTTGTTTCCTCCCAGGCTAAGTGCCCACCACAGATCACCCAGGTTCCTTGACAATGACCCCAGGGCCACCTGGTGGGGTTTCCAGCAGCCTAGACAACCCCAGGAGATGGAAGGAACGAAGCTCACACCCGTCATTTGGCTTCTTCCCTAAACATCACTTCTTGTAGAATTCTAGAATTGTGATGCTCCTCAGTGACTTCATGATCCTGTATTCCAAGCTCTTCATTTTACAGACCAGGGTACTGAGACGCAGGCGTGCCAAGTGACTTGCTGAAGGGCTTCCATCTGGTCAGTGGCGGAGCGGGGCGAAGCCCAGGCTGGCTCTCCTCCCGTCCAGCTGTTTCCTAACACAAGCCTCAAAATACACTAATTACTGATAACTAGCTTTTACCCAACGTAGGTAAGAAATACATGACTTCTGACAAGGCCTTGATTAAAATGATAAACCTATCCAAATCTTGCCCTCTGTTTTCCCTTTTAATTCTCAAAATCATGCTGAACAATTTAGCTTTTGCCAGGAGGGAAAATTAAATGAAAAAATGGAATCGACATTTCTGGTACACCTGTGTCCCCTCTGTTGTGCTAAGCACATCTCTATAAGCTGTCCTACAGAATCCTCAAAATAATCCAGAAAAGAAACGTCAACACCCCTTCATTGACAAATGAGGACAGGAAGTTAAGGGATTAGCCCAACAAGCAAGACTCATCAATCCATGGCAGAATGAGGATTCAAACTCAGATCTCCAGGTCCCCATGCCAGTGTCTTTCCACTGGTCCATGGCATCACTCTCGGGATGTGATGAGCCAAGTCCTTAGTGATCCGGTCTTCTCAGGTGGTTGTAACCTGTCCTGGGGCAGCCTTCCTCTGCTCCAGGTCCAGGTAGAGGAACACAGTCTCTGTAATCAGTTGAATCCACGGGTGCAGAACCGGTGAATACGGCAAGCCTGCTGTGCTCCTCTGCTTTACCCAAGGGACTTGAGTTTCCACAGGTTTGGTATCCACGGGGTCCTGAAACCAATCCCCCATCATTACTGGGACAGCTGTATACAAAAGACAGAGCAGAGGGCTTCCTCCTGGCCACACCCTAGATGGAGGTTGTCCACACAGAGAGGGGAGGTCTGTGCTCCATGTTGAGCTCTAATGGGGCCCCCTCCCTTCCTGACAAGGATGCAATGAGGACAAATGAAGTAATATACCTGAAGTGTTCTGAGACCTCTCTAAGTGCGACATAAATATTACAAAGGAGCCGCTGATGCTGATAACAGTAATAACAATGCTGATGACAGGACTAGAGCCAAGGTCATAATTTAAGGGAATATTTAAAATGAGAAAACCCAACCAAAATCAATCCACTGAACTTTATTTAGAAGAGAAGCTGCTAATAAAAATATTATGGGAATGCGAACTCTTGGGAAATAATGATGATTTTCTCCGACTACAGGGCTCATCAGATCCATTTCCAAAGTACAGCTCAGTTATCTGTGGGCTCTTTCTCTCTTGGGGCCAGGAGAGTGGAGGGGAGGAAAGGAGAAGGAGGAAGAGGGGAGGAAGGGGACAGAAAAGGCAGGGAGAGGGGAGAAGAAGGGGGAAGAAGGGAACAGGAGGAAGAGGAGAAAAGGAAGAAGTCGTCAGAATTGTGTGCTGGAGCCCTGGCTTTGGAGATACAACTGTGCTGTGTTTCTAGACCCACTGCCAGCTCCTTCCCTGTACCGAAAGGCCAGCACTGGTGAAGCATCTGTCTCTGAGTTTCTTCCTTCTTCTTCTCTTCCTCCCTCATTCCCATCAGCGGCTGCTGCAGAGCTTGCCTTTAGGGCCACTCCTGGAGGAGCAGTCACAGGCTGGTGCCATCTTTCTCAGAGCTGTGTGTGTTGGTCGCTCCATCACATCCAACTCTTTGCAACCCGAGGGACCATAGCCCGCCAGACTCCTCTGTCCATGGGCTTCTCCAGGCAAAAACGTTGGGGTGGGTAGCCATTCCCTTCTCTAGGCGATCTTCCCAAGCCTCCTGCATTGCAGGTGGATTCTTTACTGTCTGAGCCACCAGGGAAGCCCCAGAGTTGGCGAGGCCACTCTCCAGAGAGAAATCCACCCAAGAATGAGAGCCCAGTACTGGATGTCTGCAGAGCCCCTGCCGCAGCAGCTCACAGACGACTTTCCCTGCAGCAGGAGTCTGAGCCCTATTTGCTCCAATACCCTGGTTAGGGAAGTAGAGAGATTAAACCAGAGCAGGGTAAGCACCAGAGCTAGAGAGACATATATTGAGTGAATTCCTTGAACCAGACTTCAGGGAGTATGGGGCAACGGGGACCTGGCAGAGGCAGGTCAGACCCCACCCGAGCAGGGGCTGGCTCCCCAGTATCCCTCCTTCAGGTCAAGACAATGGCAGAGCAGCCGTGGCTGCCTTTAGGGTCACTTCAAGGCTGAAATGAAGAACTCTTGGGAAATTATGATTTTCTCCAACTACAGGGCTCATCAGATCCATTTCCAAAGTACAGCTCAGTTATTTGTGGGCTCTTTCTCTCTTGGGGCCAGGAGAGGGGAGGGGAGGAGAGGAGAGCATCACCATGGGGAAAAATGAAAACAGCTTTTTGCTCAGACTCGTCAATTCTGGGGTTTTTTTTTGAAACACCTTCAGAAACAACGAGGCGATATGGCCGGCAAGGGCTGAGATTGGCCACAAAGGAAGTTCAGCACCATTGTTTTCCTTACAAGATGGAGTTTGCCACTGATACAGGCTGGACAGGGAGGCCAAATGGGGTAATGCTGAGCTGTTCATATCAGAGGGTCCATGCCCTTGGGTTTACAGAGCCGGGGGGCCAGAGTCACCCCGATTGGTCCTGCAGTGCACACGGGGCAGTTTCCAGGGCAGAGGAGGCCAGCCCACGAGCGGCAGGCCTGGGGATTCCCCCATCCCAGCTCTGGCACACCTTGAGTGTTCATTTCCCAGTATTCACAGCAAGGAAGAGTTTTCAAGACACCTCTCCTTAGTTACCACTCTGATTCAGCTCAAAAATTAGAGAAAAGCTGTCCCTATTTTTACCGATTCTCAGAAAGCAAAAATGAGCTGGCCACCAACAGTGACAGGCCGCCGCCCGCCCTTCTAGCTCAGTGTCCAAAACATGAGATTCAGCACAGAGGGGTTGCTGCCTTTAACTGAAACAGCTAAGAAACATGCATGTANCACACCTTGAGTGTTCATTTCCCAGTATTCACAGCAAGGAAGAGAGAGTTTTCAAGACACCTCTCCTTAGTTACCACTCTGATTCAGCTCAAAAATTAGAGAAAAGCTGTCACTATTTTTACCGATTCTCAGAAAGCAAAAATGAGCTGGCCACCGACAGTGACAGGCCGCCACCCGCCCTTCTAGCTCAGTGTCCAAAACACGAGATTCAGCACAGAGGGGTTGCTGCCTTTAACTGAAACAGCTAAGAAACATGCATGTACTTCTGTGTTTTTCTTAATGGTGAGCTAAAATAGTGTTTTCATACTAAAACACAACTGTATCATGATGGAACAAACAAAATGGGGATGGCTTTTTAAACACTGAAATTCAAACACTTGACATTTGCTCTGAGATGTTTTAGGCCGTCACATACCTGCAGCCTCTCATCTACCCTCCTCTGCCTTTACCTGAGTGAAAAGGCTTAAGAGGCACCACTCTCACGAGCTGGGTTCCCCGCCGGCTGGTCTGCTCCCTGGCCTAGGTATTCCAGTTAGTCATCTGCAGACTGAAGTCTTAAAATCTTTTGAGTCTGGACATTGTTTATAGAGATGTGGGTTCTAGAACATTCTCCCCAGGAATCTTCCAGGACAGAAGAGCCAAACATCATTTAGGATGTTTGAACTGGAATCTCTTGTGTTGAAAGAGAATAAAATCCCTTCTTCCAGGGGGCAGGGGAAGGGATACATTAGTAGTTTGGGATTAACAGACAAACACTACTATATATAAGATAAATTTCCAACAAAGACCTACTGTATAGCACAGAGAATGCTACTCAGTATCTTATAATAACCTACAATGGAAAAGAATCTAAAAAGAGTATACTGAATCACTTTGTTGTACACCTGAAACTAACATACCATTGTAAATCAACTATATTTCAATAAAAAAAATTTTTTTAAGACTGAAACAAAAAAAGTCCCTCCTTCTGAAAGATTCAGCTGGGCTAACTTGTTTTCCTTGCCCTACAGGCTTCCTCCCCCTAACCGTGCCCAAGGATCAGAAGCTCCACTTCTCTTCCCTCTTTTCTGTCCCCTTCATCTAAATAATGCTTCTCACTCCCATGCTCATTCTATCCCAACAAATATTAGGATTTGTGTGCAAAAGAAAATGACGTCCTCCCCTCTCCAGCTCCATCATGGCAGAATCCAAACTCCTTCCAGAGACATCTACATGCCAACCCTACCATCTGCCCATCCCACCAGAAGGGATCCTGCTGCTGCTTCTACGCCCCACAACCCTTATTGGTAAATCCAACGTGTCTAGGTGCATCCATGGAGCAGGAGAGATAGGGAATCATTGCTCACACCAGCTTCTAGTTTCACCCAGAAGCATTAGCTTTGGGACTTGATTTTTTTAAAAAAAGAGAGACTTCTCCCATCCCCTAGCCAGGCAGAGTGAATGAGAACTGTGTTTTGGCAAATGCTTCTACCACTTACAGTCATTCTCACGGAAGTGAACTGAACGATGCTCTGTGTGTCCTTAGCACTTGATCCCTTTCCAAATGCAGTCTGTGGTCTAAAAACAGATCCGCCAAATCCAAGACCACTTCAGGTCATCTATTCAAGCCAGTACCAGGTTGCGAGTATGGCCCTTGGCTAAACAACCACTTCCCCTGGGTTTGCAGATGAGAACGTGACCTGAGTTCCTGGGATTCTGAGGTTCCTGGGATTCTGATCTCATTCTGAGCTGTCCAGCTCATTTTCAAAGAAAGTGGGGATGTTTGACACAACACTCCTGGACTCAGAAACATTTTGGAATAAAAGAGGGGGAAATCTTTAATAAAGAGCTCAATAATATCAGAATTCACTGCAGATTACAGACTGGATAGCTTATGCAAAGGGAATTCAACCTCATTCCCAATGCTCTCAGATTAACACTGTGATGATTTCTTCCTGAGACCTAATATTATATGTGTGAGGTGCTAAAGCTTTCCTGTTGGGTGTCATGTCTTGTCTCTAGGGAGCTTAATTATTTTCAATATGGTTCTTGAAACACAGGCACTGTGGTACTTAACGGTTTTCACAAAGGATGTATCTACACAATGCCATTGTCCACGACACAGTGAGAGCACAAGGCAAAAATTTTTGAAGAATTATTGTTCACTCATTTATTCAAAAAAAACTTCACTGAGCTCATATTATCCGCAGACATTTTGGCCAAAGGCCCTCCTTCCTGGTTTTATAGGTCCTGGCGTTAGAGAACAGAGTGAACCTTGATAAATACATGCTTACTCTACACGACTTCAGTGGAATATCCTGGAGAGGAGGGATCTTTCTCCATTCACTCCATCACCCTCTTCATTCCCCCACCCCAAGCTAGACCCTCTGCTTACTCCCAGGAAAAGAATGGCAGAATAGGGATGCTAAGAAAAACAAAAGAATTCCTCACTTCTGAATTCCCAGGAGATGTCCCATCATATAGCTATTTTCAGAATCAACTGGACTTGCCTGGGCTCATCATGCCCACTGGCTTGAGAATTCAACACCCACCTGAAATAAGACCCCATCGTATCTCCAGATTTCATTGCTATTTGTAAGCCACCTTGGACTGAAAACCTAAGTATGAGACCCCTCCCTCCCCACTGGGTCCCAGTATCCTCCCCTGCAAAACGGAGCTAAGAAAATCACAAGGGAGGCTCTCAAATCATTTCCTACAACAAGAACAGTAGAAGTCATTTAAAATATTTAGCATCTAATCTACAGTCACCCCTGGAGTTCAGATCACTGCAGCCTTGAGATACAAACACTCTCTCTGCAAGGCAGCTTTGTACCGTTGCTAGCTGGCCCCTCTCTCATTGAAGGATTTTTCACCTCCTCTGACTGAAGTGACCCTGACTAACGCTTTTCAACCCTCTCCAGATGTATGTGTGTATGAGTGTGTGTCCATAAGACCAGAAGTTCTGATTTCTAGTTGGCAAATATCTCTGTTTTCAGCTAAAAGGCAAGTCACCCCCACATTCTTCATTATCCTCTGTTAGGACCATCTAGCCCTGTTTTCCCCTCTGACAAATGGGTCACACGGCAGGAACGGCTTTCATGATGAGCGCCAGGGCCTTGAGGAATCAAAGAAATGACTGAATGCCAAAAGCGAAGATGTCCCCTGAGGATGGTTAAACAGAGGGGACCAGACTGAGACTCAGAGAGGGGAAGGAAGGAGGCCAAGTCCCCGAGCTGTCAGGGCAGAAGGGGACCCACGCCCAGCCCATCACCCAGGCTTCCAAGGCTCAGGGCTGCGCTCCGCCCACCTCCTTGCCCCGCCCCGACCTGAGAGGCGAAGCCACGCCCCGGCGGGAATGGTCCTCTCGGCCCCAGCCAGGGGCCTCCCTCTACCGGGAATCCCTGCCCCCGCACCCTCCCCCCGGGCCCCCTGTCTGGGTAAAGGCTTCCACTCAGCGTGTCTGTAACTCAGAGCCACATGACACTGAAATGCTAAGTGAAGAGCAATTAACTTTTGCTTCTGAAAACCCACTTTAGCTTTCCATAACTCTTTGGGGGCCATTTCAACTAAGCCAAACCTCCCGCACATTCTCCCTCAGCAATAAATTACCTTCCAGGCTTTAATTAGCTGCCGCAGTGCAAAACGGGCTGGGTGCTGACGTGGCGGCTTTCCCCCCGGGTCCCATTCTGTCACACAGACTCCAGGAGACCGCGGCCACGGGGAGCGGCTGGGCTGCCTCGGCGGGGACGCGGCCGGCAGCGGACGCCTCGCCTCACCTGGCCGCAGCGTGCGAGGGGGCGGCCGCAGCCGGGCGGGGCTGAGCACTGCAGGACGCGGGATCGGCTCCTGGTGACGGGATCCCAGACTTTTCCTCTCATCATCGGTCTTTCCTTCATCCAAGCTGCCCCTAAACACGTGTACACACACTCCACACACATGCACACACTCACACATACACACTCATACATACACATACATTCATACATACACATACACACACTCATACATATACACACATATACATACACACATCATACATACACACATAAATACACATACACACATATACATATACACACATACACTCACACATTCATACATATACACACACACATACATATACATACCCTCACACATTCACACATACACATACATATACACACTCATACATGTATGCACACACATACTTACACATACATACACACACTCATACATTCATCCACTCACACATACACATACATACCCATACACTCATACACATACATACACACACTCATACACACATACACACATAAATACACATACACACATATATACTCATATATATACACACACATACATATACACACACGTGTTCATACATATACATACACACACATACATATACACACATACATATACACACTCACACATGCACACTCACACATACACACTCATACATGTATGCACACATACACATACATACACACGCTCATACATTCATCCACTCACACATACACATACATACCCACACACTCATGCACATACATACACACACTCATAAGCACAAAGTCACACAAACACATTCACACACATACACACACTCACACATACACACACTCACACACTTGCTCCCAGGTATCCAATATCTTTATCGGCCTTATCATTTTTGCTTAGGGAGAAATTATTGACAGAGCTTAATATATAACATATTCTCCCTGGAGATTTTGCTATATAATTATGAGCTAAGCTTGAGTCCAAATGAATAAATCTCTAAGGATGTGATTCTAGTCACATCTGTGGGCTGGAAATGGTATTGGTTGGGTAAGCAAGAAGTCAGAAAACACCCTCTGCATCCCCAACTTCACTCGAAGCTCACGAGTAAGATCTGAGGTCCTGCTTCTGACCAGAGGTGTGACCCTCAGCGAGTCCCTTCCTTCTCCGGTCTGGTTGCCCTGGAGAGCTGTGATGGGTGGGACCCCTTTGGCAATGCTCTACGAGAACTCTGCCAGTGGTCTGTGTGCCTCTGTGTGTGTGTGTGTGTGTGTGTGTGTGTGTGTAGCGAGATGAATGGGGAAGACCTCGGTGCATGCTTGTTTGCTTACGGCTCCTGCTTTCTTCTAGAATCTACCATCTGGGCCAGAGGTAGCATCTGTGGGAGTCTGATTGCCCCCACCCTGGGCAGAGCCAGGGCCCCAGGCTGTACCCACACACCCCATCCCTGGGAGCTGTCCCCCTGCCTAGGGAGGGCCCTGGGAAAGGACTAAAGCCCCTTTCTCTCTCCGTGGAACACAGTTATGCTAACAGTCGCTTTTCCCCCAGGGCTCCACCCCCAGCTTCCACCTCCTCTGACAAGCATCACCTTCCCAAGCCCAATTACAAGCTGCCTTCTTCCACCCTTCTTTCTTGGGGGAAATATTTTTTAGTAAGAAGTCAAACATGAAGCCAGCAGCCAGGCCCTGCTTGTCGGGGGCGGTGACAAGTGGCCGGCACAGCCTGGGCTCTGATGAAGGCTGCAAGCTCAGAGCCCACCCGGGGAATCTCTCCTGATTCGCCCCTCGCCACCCCAATTAACAGGCAGCCTGGCAGGCAGGTTCCCGGCCTGTCACGGTCGCCAGACACGCCACCCCAGCCCTGCCTGCTGGCGCTGCCCCCGAGTCTGCTGTTTCCAGCCTGTCACACACCCCAGCACCGGGAGGTGAGCAGTTCCCGCAGCCCAGAGAGGGCACAGCCCCCCACTCCATCCACCCTCGAGGTGGCCTGGGGCCAGAGGTGACCACATCCACCTTCCTCATCCCTGATCGCCAGGGATACCCAGAAGAGATTTGCAGTGGAGGGCCCTCCCACTTGTCCCTGGAGACACTCGAGTGTTGGGTCATTTGGGAATCACAGAAAATGGACACAGGGTCCTGCTCAGAATGAAGACTCTGATGGGTCTCTCTGAACTGAATCACCACTGAATTCCCTGGGCCGACCACCTACACACCCATGGCCTCCTCCTTGGCTTTTTTCTCTAAGAAAAGGGCCCTGGGCTGAGATTCTGAAAGTGCCTCCCAGATTCAGTCCTGCCCCAAGCCATTCCGGATAATGAGCGGGCAGGCTTCAGGCTTCACAGGTAAGTCCCCTAACTGCCTTCTGCTGCTCTGGCCTCCCTCCAGGCACACGCACCAAACTCACACGGCCAGGCCACCTGCAGACACCCCAGCCCTCTGTAACTGCCCACATCTTCATAACTACTACCTATCCCATGATCTGAGTTAGGAAATCTCACTCTGGCCACTCTCTCTTCCCTGGGGAACACCCAGCTCTTCTGAGGCTAACCCTTTGTCTTCCTGAGCAGCTGAGTGGTGCTGGCTTTGAGACCTCACATGGGTGGAGGAAACCCACCCATCCATGCTCCTCCTAAAGCAAGGGTGCCTTCCACATACACGGTGATGTGAACTCTGCCCCCTGGGGTGGGACAGCCTGGTGGCCCTGACTCCTCCCTGCCCCATCCCTGGGCCAGAAATCGACACTCTTGTGCAGCCACTGTTAGTACCCACAGGAAGCATCGCTGCCTTTATCTTCTTGCATCTGTCCTTTCAGCACCTATGGCAAAGTACCAGAGCCTGGGTGGCTTATAAATAAGAGAGACTGCTCACTGTCTTCAAGGTTGGAAAGTCCAAGGCCAAGGTGCTCGCAGATTCAGTGTCCACTGAGGGTTCACTTACTGGTTCGTGGACCACTGTCTTCTCACTCTGTCCTCACATGGCAGGAGGGGTCTCTTTATAAGGGCACTGATCTTAATCATGAGGGTTCTACAGTCATGTCCTAATCACCCCCCAAAGGCCCCACCTCCTAATGCCATCATCTCAGGGGTGAAGGTTTCAACATATGAATTTTGAAGGGACACTAACATTTTGCTTAGAGGCATCGTCCGGAGAGAAACCTGCTCTCCCTGGCTTTGGCCATATCCAGAGAAGGCTGAGCAGGATCACACCTGCCTATTCTGGAAACAAGCACATCATATGGGATACGACACCTCAAAGTCAATGTGAGGCAGGGAGGAAAGAAAGTGGACTCCACTGACAAAGTATGGGGTGAGAATACAGGCATGCTGCAGTCCATGAGGTCGCAAAGAGTCAGACACGACTGAGCATCGGAACTGAACTAAGGATACAGAATGGTAAATGAGGCTAGGTAGGGACCACCCTGGTGGCCCAGTGGTTAAGACTCTGCACTTCCACTGCAAGAGGCACAGGCTCGATCCCTGGTCAGGAAACTAAAATCCCATTTATCAAACAGCACAGCCAAAATAAATAAATAAACTCCTAAAAAGCAGGGACTGTATCTTATTGGTTTTCCTAGTCCTAGTATTGAGAATGGAGAAGGCAATGGCAACCCACTCCAGTACTCTTGCCTGGAAAATCCCATGGACAGAGGAGCCTGGTGGGCTGCAGTCCATGGGGTCGCTTAGAGTCAGATACAACTGAGCAACTTCACTTTCACTTTTCACCTTCATGCATTGGAGAAGGAAATGGCAACCCACTCCAGTGTTCTTGCCTGGAGAATCCCAGGGAACGGGGGAGCCTCGTGGGCTGCCATCTATGGGGTCGCACAGAGTCGGACATGACTGAAGTGACTTAGCAGTATTGAAGATCGTGACTAGAGAGGGTGTGCACTCGAACCTTCGCTAAATGAGGGCGGGACAGGAATCAATTTCTATAGTGTCTCTCCCGACATCTAAGCACTGGAAAGACTTAGTACACATTCATAATGCCCTCTTTTGGCATCAGTTCAACTACTGGCACCCCTATGATGCCTCATAGGAGAGAAGAAACAGAGACAATACCACAGAGGGAGAGACCAAGAATAAAGAACGATGTGAACACACTAGGACATAGCAAAGATCCTCTCCACCTAGTACCATGGACTCTCGCATTTAAACCACATGCAGCAACATTCAACCCTGAATATTCGTGCTGAAGCTGAAGCTCCAATACTTTGGCCACCTAATGTGAAGAGCTGACTTGTTGGAAAAGATTCTGATGCTGGGAAAGACTGAGGGCAGGAGGAGAAGGGAGTGACAGAGGATGAGACAGCTACATCGTATCACCGACTCAATGGACATGAATCTGAGCAAACTCCAGGAGATAGTGAAGGACAGGGGAGCCTGGCATGCTGCAGTCCATGGGGTCACAAAGAGGGGGACACAACTTAGTGGCTGACCACCAACAACAAAGCAACTCTAGGAAACCATCACGTGTTTCTGAATTTGCAAAATGGTCCTAATAGAGGGCGAGGGAGAAAGGGAGGAAGAAAACAGGAAAAGAGAACTGAACTCTTTCAAACCAGTCACTAGGCTGCAGAACTCACCAATATATAACCTTTCATTTGAATGTGGCCACCTCCCCTCTTGCAGATGGGAATATAAAGTGATGGAGATAAATGGAAACAAAATGCCAGCTCCTATCCATGGCAAGGAAGAACGTATATCAAATTCATTAATTATGATCCAATTTGTGCTTGCATGGTGAGGGATAATCATTTGCCATCAAAGAGAAGCCCTTCCTTTATTAAAGCCATTGAGACTCTCAGGAAGTGCTCAAGGGTTTGAAATTCTATATTTGAATTTCACATATGCTTTTTACTGCTGGGACCAAAACTCAATCAACACTTGGAAGTGCTGACACTGACATTCAAGCCACAGGGGTCTTCACTGCTTCAAGACAGACCTACAGCTAGGACTTGGTTAGGAAATTTGCTAATTTGTTCTTCTCTGGATCCATATGTGAGAGTGTGTGTGTGTGTGTGTGTGTGTGCGCGCGCAACACATGCATAAGCCTATATCTTTTTTTTTAACAGAGCTGAGGCAGAAGTAAAAGGATCCTAGCCAACTTAAAGAAGGGAACAATTAACCTCATCTCTCTTCAGTGTCCAGGGCCCAGCTGCCCAGGAGTGGAAACCATGTCCTCACTTTTATCTCAAAGCCAAACCAACATAAACATGTTGCTAAGAGACGAGGCTTCTCTTTCAACTCCAGACCCAGGCTTGTGGTCCATGCCCAGACAAGGGCTGGGTAAGAAGCCAGAGCTCAGAGATTATTACGCTTTTCTTTAGAAAGTCTTCAGCAGGGCTTTGATTCTGATTTGCTTTTTCTATTACTGTCTTTTACCCTTGGACTCAGGCTGAATCAGAGAAAGTCACTGGATTTCCTCACTCGGCACACCAAGCAGTGAATCAAAGTACATTGAATGGTGTTGACGCCATAGGATGGAATGCAGTGACCTGGATCACATGGAATGTAGTTTGGGAAAAAACCCTCCTGCTATCCAAAAAGACCTTTCCTTTCCTGAAGCTTCCCCTCTGCCAGCAAAGGGGTTTCCACAATGTATAGCATGTTGTACCATAGTTTATTGTTTGTAGCATATATAGTATAACATACTATAGCATATAGCATACTCTACGGCATATGAGTCTATAGGCTACTTGACTGAAGGCCAAGAAATATCTATTTCCCTGAAATGCAATTTTCATATGCAAAGATAGTAATATTGAATCCTCTCACAACCTAAGAGGGTACTAATGTTATTTCCATTTTATATATGAGGAAATCTGGCCCAGACAGGTGAAGCTCAAAATCTGCAGCTAGGGACTTCTCTCGTGGTCCAGTGGTTAGGACACTACTTTCCAAGGTAAGGACTGCAAGTTCGCTCCCTGGTCAGGGAGTTAAGATCCCACATGCCTCATGACCGAAAAACCAACACCTAAAACAGAAACTGTATGGTAAGAAACTCAATAAAGACTTTTCAAATTGTCCACATCAAAAAGAAATTGTAATACATTTAAAAAATAGTTTAAAAAAAGATCATGTAGCCAGTAGAGGCAGAGGAGGAATTCAGACTTAGCCCTCTGGGATTGAACTAGACACAGGCAGGCAGAGGCTCCAGCCTCCCTGTGGAAGATTGTACATTGGGCACGTCTTCTCAATCCCCAAGGACCCGGGAGAGCCATAAATGCAGTACCACCTTCTTGAATTACCGACAGAGGAATTTCCTCCCTGTGATTCCTCTTGCTCTGGGGTCAAGCATCTGCACTGCCCTTGGAGCTCCCTCACAACGAGACAAGGGCAAGTTGAATCGCATTTAACAGAAGGGAGGCTGAGGCACAGAGAGATCCAAGCCCTGGAATCAGGACTCTGGGCCCCTGGCCCCAGCACGGCCCCACCCCACACCCCAGGGCAGTGCCCTTCTGCCCCTCCTCCCGCACTGCACCGGGTCAGCCGGCTCTGAGATCTGATTGACAGCCGTCGACTTCTGGGATCCAGGCTTTCAGATAGCGTCCTTGGCACTAGGTGGCTGGGAGTGGACAGGCAATGTGGGGAGGGAAGGAGGCACAAGGCCCTTTCCGAAAATAGAGCGCGGAAAGTCCCAGAGAGTAGGTGGAAAGTCACAGGGAGAGGGAGGCAGCGGCCGCCCGGCACCAGACCAACCGGAGAGCGGACTCTCCCAGCAGCACGTCCAGGGAGGCCCCTTGGGGACCAAAGCACCTCCTCCACCCCCAGTTTAAATTACCGACACGTCTTCCCAAACAGCATCCCGACTCCCTCCTCCCAGCCTCACAAGTGTGTCCCAAGGACAATGTCTAAAAGGCATTTTCTGAGCCGACACCGGTCTTTGGCTTGCTTTTTCTCCCTTCCTCCAACTCCCATTGACACTCCTTTCTGAAACCGCTAAACAGGAAGCAGTGAGAAGCAGCATTTACGGCTCCTAAAGGATGGGACGTTGTGCCTCCACAAGGTCCCCTCCTGGTAAGCACGGCCCCGGTCCCGACTGCCGTTCACCCACCACCCCAAACGTCTTAACTCCATCTGCCGCGTCCCAGACTCTGGGCTCAATGCTTGTGAGGATGCAAAGAAGTATTAATAGAAAACAAAGGCACCACCCTGAAGAGACATTCCGTCTACAAGGAAAGTGTGTTAATACTACCCCTGCAGAGAGACCATTAACAGCCGTGCTCTGGTTTCCCCTCTGAGTCCTTTAGCAAATCACGCATACTGTCTCATTGGGGCTGGGTGGCCGGACTTGACCACACTTGTGGAGCACAATGACAGCGTGCTTTGAACATCGCTCTTGTGCCAGATGTCAGGCAACAAGTTTAACAGACACTCACGAGGTCCCTGACTCCATTCTTCAGTAGAAGTCGTGTTGTCTCCAAGAGGAATGGAACAGATAACATCAAGAACTCCCCACCACCCCCCAGCCAGTGAGAGCAGGAATGGGATTTCAACCAAACACCCTAGCATGGGATGGACTTACCCCCGAGTAGTAGAGAGGAGAGCAGAATCACGATAATAGTTGAATAAACCCTCCGGGCCAATCTCCACTGAGCTCCTGCAAAAACAAAAACGAAGTTTAGATTGATGTTGTGAAGGGGACAATCACTTTGGAGAGCTGCGTGGCAGTGCGGATCAAAACTAAATTCAGGACTTCCCCGGTGGTCCAGTGACACATTTGGTGCTCCCAGTGCAGGGGGTTTGATCCCAAGTTGAGGAGCTAGATTCCCACATGCCCCAACTAAGAACCACCACAGCCAAATAAATAACTATTTTTCAAAAAATTGTAAATGCACGAATTCTGTAGGCCAGAAGTTTCATTTTTATGAATGTACCCAACTATACAAGGATGCTCACAGAAGCACATAACAGAAAAAAGCTGAAATCAGTCTAAGCATCCATCAATCAGTAACAGGTTAAATAGGCTGGTTTACCCATAAAATGAAATATTAATTCGAGGCATGCATTAAAAAGAATGAGGCAGGACTATGGATACTAACACAAAGGCGTCTCCACAAAATGTATTTCATAAGCAATCCTGCTTATGCTTTAAAGCATTTTGTGTATAATGTATGCATACATATAAGCGTATCCATGCTTGAAATGCCTAGAAGACACACAAAATTATTAACAATAGCTACTGGTAAAGATGGGGTGAGGAAAGGGAGATTTCCGAATTGTTTGGTTTGCTTTTGAGGACCCTGTCTTAAAGGTTTTAATAGCACCTCTGCAGGTCACTCAGTTACACCTGTTAGAGAGAAGTCCTCCAGAGGAGGTACTGAGAACCAGAAACCAAAAGACCTGCCCTCCAGAAGCCAAGGGTCTCAGAATTTGAGGTCCTCCGTTGGAGCCCACAACTGCCTGGGTAAGTCACACTGATCCATTACCTGGCCCTTTCTTCAAGAGCTGAGGCACCTGAGAAAAAGTCAAAGATGGTGGGCTCTGATATCAGCACCCACAGATCTAATTCTGGCTTCAGGACTTTTTAGGGAGGACTTTGTAGGGAGGGTATGCCAGTCTCTCTTTGAGCTCAACTTTCCTCATTCATAAAATGAGGGAGTGGGGCTACAAACCCCACCACCACCACACCACCACTGCACAGGCTTGCTGATATGGTTGTTGGTGCAAAGAATGTCAAAGCATGATTTAAAGACCAGGCTAGAAACTGACAAAAGGAAACTAAGTCATTGACTGGTACCTCCCATGGGCGAGGCCGAGTTATCAGAGGCGGTGGTCCCACTCCAACACTGACCCCACCCTCTCCCCTTCCACGTTGACGGGACAGTGTGATGAAAACCACCCTGTGCTCATGGGCTCTGCAAAGAACATCAGCCACTCCTGCAATTTCAAACCCAAGGGCTGGGATGGTGCGTCCATGGAAAATGACCCCAGCGTCAAGGGCCTGCCAGAAATGAGTCTACTGCGTCAGCCTCGAAATCCCCAAGTAAATATTGGTTCATTGGTTTGTTGATTAAAATCACAGATAGCCTTTCTGATGGCCGTCCAGAGACCCAAGGAGATGAAAAAGCACTGAAACGACCCAGGAAGCCTTCAGCTGCGAGCCTCCCCTGATTTCCTAAACTTGGTTCTTCACTCACTGCCTCCCATTCCTCTCTCTCCTTCTCCAACCACTGCCTCCCAATCCCTACCACAAGTCAACCCTCCCTCCATCAACAGAAATTCACTCCCTTAAGAGCACCCCTGGGCCAGAGGAAATAATCATTAACTTAATGGGCTGATATAATTACATTAAATCATGAGGATAAGAATATAGACCTTGGAAAAAGAAACTCTGAGTTTGAATTCTAATTCGACTGCTTATTAGCTGAGTAATCTTGGATAACCAAACCTCAGCTCCCCAGTCCATCGGGGTTGGTTATAAAACAATTCACACAGTTCAAAGATGAGCAAAGGAAGCGGCTATGCAAACACAACTTACATATGTCAGTAAAAGAAAGTTGAAAGTGAAAGTATTAGTCATTCAGTCGCGTCCAACTCCTTGCCACCCTATGGACTGTGGCCCACCAGACTCCTCTGTCCATGGAACTATCCAGGCAAGAATATAGGAGTGGGTTGTTATTTCCTTCTCCATGGGATCTTCCAGACCCAGGGGTCAAACCCAGGTCTTCCGCATTGCAGGCAGATTCTTCACCATCTGAACCACGAGAGAAGCCCAGAAAATAGTAAATACTATTATCTAACTTGGAAACTGAAGAAATTAACACACACCAACACCAACACCATCTGCACCAGCCAACACACACCTAGCACTGAGCCAGCAGAGCCAAGTTCACAGACAGCAACCTGCCCAGCTGCAGCCCCCGCCCTCTCTCGAATCAGAAAGGCCCATATAAGTTTAAAGCTCTGCTCATCACCAGCTTGAAATTCTTCATCATTATTGAACACGGAGCCCCCATTTTTTTTGCCCTGGGTCCTACAAATTATGCAGCCGGTCTTGACCACCCCTACAAAGACCCACTGACCGAAGTATTCTTGGAATGTGTTGGCCTCTTTCAAACTCTCTCTTCCGAGAGTTATCTCAAGCAGTGTTGGCCTGGAGAGCAGGCATGGAAAGATCTTTCATTTGACCAGGGAGTGGAAGACACTGGTTGGAGTTAACAGGAGTTAGCAGGTGCCGCTGCAGACACTCCCCAGGGGATGTAAGATCAGAGCCCTTTCTAGTCCCGGAGTCAGGTCATCCTGGGAGTTGAACCTTAAGCAAGCTGCCCACAAAACATACCCAGGAAGACGGTCAAGGTTGTTCACATCATTCCACTTTCTTCCTACAAAAAGCATCTCAGGCAACTCCCTATGACCAAAACTTCAAGCACGTAGCTTTAGGGCATTTAAAAAAAAAAAGTTTGAGAGGACTTCCCTGGTGGTTTGGTGGTTAAGAATCCACCTGTCAAAGCAGAAGTGCCGGTGCGATCCCTGGCCCAGGAACTAAGATCCCACATGCCACAGGGCAGCGAAGCCCTTTTGCCACAAGAGGAATAGTCTGTGCACCACAACTACCCAAAAAAAAAAAAAAAATCTTAAAAACTTCTGTATACATTAAAACAGGCTCAGTCTCCTTCAGTCTCTTGCCCTCCAAAAGAGCCACAGTCATGTGGCCAAGTAAGGCTGATGGAGATAAAGGGCTCTGAGAGCTCACGTGTGGGGTGAAGGTCTGCAGGATGGGCCTTGGCAGGAGCTGGAACCTCAACTGTCCTTGGGGAGGGAGTGAGGAGAAGCTGGTGTTTTAGAAAGAGACGGTATAAGACAGGAAAGAGACAGTTGGGCCTGGTTTGTGGGAAATGCCAAGGAGAGTGACCCTTGGAACAGGAGGGCGTGCCCAGCAGGGAGGTGCAGGAAATGGGACCAGATTCCTCCGGCAAGGCTGGCTGCAGAGGGTTTGCATACCAGCCGAAGGACTAGACTTGCTCTCCTGGGTCATGATTGCCGCCATGCTTGGTTCTAGAAGGAAAGCAGCCAGGAAGAATCAAAGGGCAAGATGGAGCCCCTGGGAAGAAGGCACTGTCCCAGGAAGCATCTTCCTGCCAGATGCATGGGCTCTACCTGGAAGCCACCTGAGAGCCACGCATGTCCCAGAAAGAGAGAGCCCCAGTCAGAGAGACCCCAGCTCTGCCCACAAGACATCCTCTCCCCACACTGGGCCTCAGCATCTTCTGCCTTCCTCTGGGATTCCAGCTGTCCTGCTGGAGAGACTTAACCCACTGTGTTCGGATTAGTCTACATCCAGCTACAGCACTTTCTGCATTCCTCTATCACAGCCCTGGGTACCACAGCTTTCAAACCAAAGTGGAGGACATAGCATATCACAAGTACAAATGTACTTAAGGAAACACGATGAGACAGAACATGTGAAAGCGGCTTTCTCCCTTGAAAACCCAAGACCTGGGGTCACCATGCTTAGCACACTGCCTGGACTCCATCAGCGTGTTCCTCACATCTGCCTCCTTCAACCGTGAGCTCTGACCTGCCACTGGTCTCTGGCTGCCCAGCACCTAACACAGGACCCAGCAGGTTTGACTGACAGATGGACTGATTGACTGGTTTATGCCTCACCACCATTGCTAGCGGGTGCAGAGTAGAGTGGTATCAGTCACAATCGAATGGATTTAAAAAGAAAGAGGAGGAAAGGGTGGGAGAAAAAGAGGAAGGAACAATTTTCCACCTTCTCCTTCTTTCTCTTTTTACTTCTTCCCAGGAGAATGTGGTCCTTCATTCAGGCTTTCATGTACTCTATGAAAACCTGTCCTACACACTTCACAGGACTGTGGGGAGAAAGACACAAGAAAAACCAGTATAGTAAAGCACTGTGTCACGTAAAGAATGCACGCTGAAGGCACACTGCTGATAGGATGTAAAGTGATGCAGCCGTGATGGAAAACAGTGTCGAGATGGTTCAGATAACTAAAGCTAGAACTACCATATAATTCAGCTATTCCATGTTTGAATATGTAGCCAAAGACTATGAAAACATTAATTTGATAAGATATATGCACCCTTATGTTCATCACAGAATTATTTATTATAGCCAAGATGTGGAAGCAATTCCAGTGACAGATGAATGGATGAAGAAGATATACATATATACAATGGAATACTACTCAGCCATAAAAAAGATGAATGCTTGCCATTTGCGACAACATGGATAGAGCCTGAGAGTATTAGGCTAAGTGAAATAAGTCAGACAGAGACAGACAAATACCATAGGATTTCACCCCATGTGGATTTTTTTTTTTAAAGCAAACAAAACAAATGCAACCACAGAGAACAGACTAGTGATTACAAAGGGAAAGGCGGTGGGGAAGGGCAAAATGGGTGATAGGAGCAACAGGATTGTAACGGCTAGAAACTAAATTTGTGATGGCAAGCACAGTGTATTACACACAGAAATCAAAATATAATGTGTACACATGAAACTTACATAATATGATAAACCAGTGTGACTTCAATTTTTTTTAGAAAAGAGCTGTATGCAGGCGAAGACAATGCCATAGCACATGGGAGATGCCTTGTCTCGGCCACGGTGCACTCACCTTGATAACCAGAACTAAACAGATACACGGGGTGTGATGAGGCTAAACCCCCAGAGGCCACTGGACCGCTTCTGGCTTTAAGACCCCAGGAATTCCAGTGACCTCTCCAACCTTGACATGCCCCATCCCACTACTCTGGTCCCTCCCATTAAAAGTTTGAAAAGTCCTGAAAACTCCTCTGCTGAGCTTTCTTTTAATTAAGCACGCACGCACACACACACACACACAAGAACCACCCCTGGGTTTTGTGTGTTGTACTTTTGTTCTTGGGTCTGTTTGTACTTATTCAGAAATTACATAATTTTAAAAAATAATATTAAGTAAATGTGCACATCAGCCTGCCAAGCTGCCTGGGCCAAGCTTCATTTGGGAACCACAGTGACAGCTCCTTTATTTCTCTTACTTGTTTTTAAGCACAAGATATGTCACACCTGGAAGTAATTAGCATAATTTTTACTAATTTATAGCTAATTACACAATTACTTTCCTATGAAAGGTTCTGGAAAGACACTTGAAGTGAGTTTCACCAAATCCAGTAGTGAGAAATTGCTTGAAAACATTTCGTTAGATTCAAACATTTGAAGGGGGGGGGACACTCAATAAAGTAATTCTTTCCTATTTCAGAGTGTTCACATATGACAGGGATGTAATTTCTCTGCAATTTGCAAAGCAGAGTGTCTAAATGTCTCCACTAATCCAACCCAACCGAAGGTGGCTCTGAAAAGAGCCCCTGAAAGGAGCATTACTGAGGGCTTCCAAGGCAGAATTTAGAAGGCATAGCTTTGTGACAATCGGTTTCATGATGGAGCTGAAATGTGATGGCTCTTCCTCCAAGAGAAAATCAGTCATGGGACAGAATTGCAACATCTGGCCAGTACCCTGCTCGGCTCCTGAGAAATTGTGACTTCGAGAGGCCAGTGATGGATTCAAGACCTGCTACTCAAAGTCAAGCTCCAGGATGCCAGGATTTGAGGGTGTCATGTTGTCTAAATGATGCCAAAAGAAACAAAAACCCTCTCTCGTTCATTCGGCATTCAAAAAACTAAGATCATGGGATCCAATCCCATCACTTTATGGCAAACAGAAAGGGGGAAAAGTGGAAGCAGTGACATGTTTTATTTTCTTGGGCTCCAAAATGACTGCAGACAGTGACTCTGGCCAAGAAATTAAAAGATGCTTGCTCCTTGGAAGAAAAGCCATGACAAAGCTAGACAGTGGGTTAAAAACCAGTGACATCAATTTGCCATCAAAAGTTCACATAGTGAATGCTATGATTTTTCCCGTAGTCATGTACAGATGTGAGAGTTGTACCATAAAGAAGGCTGAATGCCGAAGAATTGATACTTTTGAACTGTGGTGTTGGATAAGACTCTCAAGGAACTCTTGAGAATTCCTTGGACTGCAAGGAGATCAAACCAGTCAATCCTAAAGGAAATCAACCCTGAATATTCATTGGAAGGACTGATGCTGAACCTGAAGCTCCAATACTTTGACTACTAGATGGTCAATGAGCCGACTCATTGATGGAAGACTCTGATGCTGGGAAAGATTGAAGTCAAAAGGAGAAGGGGGTGGCAGAGGATGAGATAGTTAGATAGCATCATTGAGTCTATGGAAATGAATTTGAGCAAACTCCGGGAGACAGTGGAGGATAGAGGAGACTGGCATGCTGTAGTCCATGGGGTCACAAAGAACTGGACACGACTTAGTGACTAAACAGCAACAAATTCATTCAACGAACAGGTTTTAAGTCCTGACTTGGTGTCCCGTATTCCATGTTACAAAAGGAACAATTCCTGCTTTTCCTATTTGTATCAGGAAGGGAAAAATAGGCCGATCAACCAACAAGTGTGCAAGGATTACTGCTTCAGGTTGAGGAAGGCTCAGAAAAGAGGAACAGGAAGCAGTAGCTGCCCTCTGAAGGCTGACAATCTCGAGACCAGAGGCACAGACAGAAGCACACAGCCCAGCCTGGCATCTCTCCAGCAATCGGCACCCAGTCGGGCGGCCTGGGCTGCCAGTGATGCCAAAATGGGAAGATGAGGAATGGGACCCAGAAGGCAATGACCAAGAGGAAACAGCAGAGTCCCAACCCTACGCGACATGCTGGGGTGGGGGCCACGTCGATTTGGCAGAAGGTAAGAGCATTCTGACATGTCAGGACCACCCAGAAGGATGATGGGGAGGTGGCAGGGTGGTGATGGGTGAAGTTTCCCAAATGCCCTCGCAGGAAAGGAGGTGAGAGAGTCAGGGGCACCCTTGAAACCTAGAGATCAGCCACCAGGCTTGCAGGAAGGCCCCCAGCAAGCTGAGTTCTGGCCTGTGTGTGTCCCAGGGCTGCATTTTTGGTAACTGTCTGCAGAAGGGAAGACTTATCAAGCCACTGGGACATGTAGGAGAAGTTGACTGGGGTTGGCAGAATGAGCTGGAAAGATGGAAATGCCAGTGGTGATAGCAGGCGTTCCCAGCAGGGTCCTTGGGATGTAAAACATGTAAGACGTTACAATGATAAACAGATACACAGTGTATCTATGGGATTAAACATTCATGCTCTGTTCACAATAGCCAAGACCTGGAAGAAACCTAAATGTCCCTCAACAGAGTAAAGATGATGTGGTGTGTATACATAAACAGAGTGGAGTATTACTCAGCTGCTAAAAAGAATGAAATAAAGCCATTTGCAGCAACATGGATGGACCTAGAGACTGTCATACTGAATGAAGTAAGACAGACAGAGGAGGCACATTGTATAACATTTCTTATATGTGGATTCTGAAAATAAACAGTTTTGGGGGCTCCAAAATCACTGTAGATGGTGATTGCAGCCATGAAATTAAAAGACACTTACTCC
>SJYV01049237.1:0-12429 GCA_006410875.1 Neotragus pygmaeus | reverse complement strand
ACCCCATGGACAGCAGCACAACAGGCCTCCCTGTCCATCACCAACTCCCAGAGTCCACCCAAACTCATATCCATTGAATTGATGATGCCATCCAACCATCTCATCCTCTGTTGTCCCCTTCTCCTCCCACCTTCAATCTTTCCCAGCATCAGGGTCTTTTCCAAGTCAGCTCTTCCCATCAGGTGGCCAAAGTATTGGAGCTTCAGCTTCAACATCAGTCCTTTCAATGAACACCCAGGACTGATCTCCTTTAGGATGGATTGGCTGGATCTCCTTGAAGTTCAAGGGACACTCAAGAGTCTTCTCCAACACAGTTCAAAAGCATCAGTTCTTCGGTGCTCAGCTTTCTTTATAGTCCAACTCTCACATTCATACATGACTACTGGAAAAACCATAGCCTTGACTAGACAGACATTTGTTGGCAAAGTAATGGAACTTAGAAGGAGAGAACGGGAAACTTTTAGAGCACAGTTTCACAGGAAGGAGTAGACAATAGTATCCCTATGCAGCAGCGGGTTCAGAAAGACAAGTCTGAAAATACATCCCTAGGATTTCAGGGAGCAAGAAGGCATGCATCTTTGCCAGTATAGTGCTGGTGGAGTGATTTCTGCCGACACCAAGCCTCTTAGTAAGTTGATGTTCTTAGTTCTGTTGGAGGCCCAATCTTTTATGATTTTAGTTACTGTCTGTATTGATGACTCCCAACTGAAGAATTCCAGCCCACTCTTGTGTGCATTATACCAATACCACCAACCTGCCTACTAAACACATCCACAAATTCCTCAAACTTGACATATCCAGTATGAAATCAATGGTAATCAAAACAAGCTCCTTCAACCCTTGACTTGCTTCTGTAAATGACACCACCATCTACCCCCTTGTTCAACACAGAAACTTAAAAGTTATTCTATTTCCTCACTTCCTCTAACTTCCCATATCAAATAGGTCATCAAATCCTATCAATTCTTTCTCCAAAATATAGCCAACTCTGCCATTTTCTCTGCCCCTATTGCTATCACCTTTGTCAAACCACTATCAACTCTTTGCTGAACTACTTACTATCTTTCTAAGTGGTCTCCCTACTTCAGCTTTTATTCCCATGATACATTCTCAATATAACAGCCAGAATGATCTTTTCAAAAAGGAAATCACATCAAGTCATTCACCTGCTTGAAACCCACCAACAGTTTATCATCACATTTAGAATAAAGTCCAGACAAACTTGACATTTCTTAACATGGCTACAAGGCCATGCATGATCTGGCCTCTGGCTACCAGTCCAGTTGTAAGGTCCATGAAAGTAAGAACATTGTTCATCTTGTTCACAGATATTTCTATTCTACAATGTGTACTATAGATATAGATTTGAATCATGATTTTTTCTTGCCCAACTTCAATCCAGTAAGAAAGATATACCCACCTGAATGCAGAGTTCCAATGAATAGCAAGGAAAGCCTTCCTAAGTGATCGGTGTAAAGAAATAGAGGAACAGAATAGAATGGGAAAGACTGGAGATCTCTTCAAGAAAATTAGAGATACCAAGGGAACATTTCATGCAAAGATGGGCTCAATAAAGGACAGAAATGGTATGGACCTAACAGAAGTAGAAGATATTAAGAAGAGGTGGCAAGAATAGACACAATAACTATACAAAAAAAGATCTTCATGACCCAGATAATCATGATGATGTGATCTCTCACTTAGAGCCAGACATCCTGGAATGTGAAGTCAAGTAGGCCTTAGGAAGCGTCACTATGAACAAAGCTAGTGGAGGTGATGGAATTCCAGCTGAGCTATTTCAAGTCCTAAAAGACGATGCTGTGAAAGTGCTGCACTCAATATGCCAGCAAATTTGGAAATCTCAGCAGTGGCTACAAGACTGGAAAAAGTCAGTTTTCATTCCAATCCCAAAGAAAGGCAGTGTCAAAGAATGTTCAAACTATCACACAATCACACTCATTTTACATGCTAGCAAAGTAATGCTCAAAATTCTCCAAACCAGGCTTCAACAGTACGTGAACTGAGGACATTCAGATGTTCAAGNAAGTCAGTTTTCATTCCAATCCCAAAGAAAGGCAGTGTCAAAGAATGTTCAAACTATCACACAATCACACTCATTTTACATGCTAGCAAAGTAATGCTCAAAATTCTCCAAACCAGGCTTCAACAGTACGTGAACTGAGGACATTCAGATGTTCAAGCTGGATTTAGAAAAGGCAGAGGAACCAGAAATCAAATTTCTAACATAACTTGGATCATATAAAAAGCAAGAGAATTCCAGAAAACATTTACTTCTGCTTCACTGACTACACTAAAGCCTTTGACTGTGTGAATTACAACATACTGTGGAAAATTCTTCAAGAGATGGGAATACCAGACCACCTGACATGCCTCCTGAGAAACCTGCATGCTGGTCAAGAAACAACAGTTAGAACCAGACATGGAACAACAGACTGGTTCCAAATTGGGAAAGGAGTACGTCAAGGCTATATATTGTCACTCTGCTTATTTAANGTCATGCCTGACTCTTTGTGACCCCATGGACTGCAGCATGCCAAGACTCCCTGTCCATCACCAACTCCTGGAGTTTAACTAAACTCATGTCCATGGAGTTGGTGATGCCATCCAAATACTAAAAGATTATACAGTGAATATTTTTAAATACCTCAAAAGACAATACAGGATCCTATTGGTAATATAAAAAAGAAATGAGTAGCTGTAAGAAGAACCAAAAATACTAGGTATAAAAAATGTAATGGCTGAAATAAAGGACTCATGGATAGCAATTCATTTAATTGCCAAAAGACAAAATTACTGAAGTCAGCAGAAAAAACGAAACAATAAACAGAAAAGGAAGGCAGAATTAGAAGAGTTAATTAACATTCACATTAACATGAATTCCAGAATGAGAAAAGGAAAAAAATTAACAGATGATCGAAAAAAATGATAATCACAAAATTTCCAGTTACAGAAATTTATAAAAGCACATAAAAATTAATGTGTTAAAGAGACCACCACATGAAAATTATGAATTAACAAGTAACTTTTCAAGCTGAAGGTAAATTTATATGACAGGGTGCAAGAAAAGATAAACAACATGTGTAAAGAAAAGGTTAATATCCACACTACACGGAGCCATCTGCTGTAAACAATCAACCACAGAAGTAGTTTTGTTGCATAGCTGATATCACAGAGGTTAGGGAACTTTCAGGAGGAAAAATAAGATAAGAATAAAACTGGAAAAGGCTTTGAGTTGAGCAGTAAGGACTACAGAAAAGCATGTGTCTTGAGGCAGGTGCCAATACCAGCTGGAGACCTGAGCCTCGGCCCCTGACTCACACTTCAGTCGGAAGCTCACATATTAAGTGCAAGAACTAGGAACAGAGTTCAAGAGGTCCAAGGCTGATATAGATGCACAGCTCCCAAAAAGCAAACTCCTCTATGGATAAAAGCAATCCACACAGGTATCCATGGCTACAGGAACCTGAATACAAGTCAGTTAAGAAAGATAGCCTCAAAAAAAGAGAAATCTGTATGCAGGTCAAGAAGCAACAGTAAGAACCAGACATGGAACAATGGACTGGTTCCAAATTGGGAAAGGAGTATACATTGTTGTATATTGTCACCCTGCTTATTTAACTTATATGCAGAGTACATCATGCAAAATGCTGGGCTGGACGAAGCACTAGCAGGAAGCAAGACTGCCAGGAGAAATATCAATAACCTCAAATATGCAGATGACACCACCCTTATGGCAGAAAGCAAAGAAGAACTAAAGGGCCTCTTGATGAAAGTGACACAGGAGAGTGAAAAAGTTGGCTTAAAACTGCAACATTCAAAAAACTAAGATCATGGCATCCAGTTTCTCACTTCATGGCAAATAGATGAGGAAACAATGGAAACAGTGAGACAGAATTTATTTTGCAGGGGCTCCAAAATCATTGCGATGGTGATTGCAGCCATGAAATTTTAAAAAGACACTTGTTCCTTGGAAGAAAAGCTATGACCAACCTAGACAGCATATTTAAAAGCAGAAACATTACTTAAGCAGAGACATTACTTAACCAACAAAGGTCCATATAGTCAAAGCTATGGTTTTTTCAGTAGTCATGTATAGATGTGAGAGCTGGACCATAAACAAAGCTGACAGCCAAAGAATTGATGCTTTTGAACTGTGGTGTTGGTGAACTCTTGAGAGTCCCTTCGACTGCAAGGAGATCCAACCAGTCCATCCTGAAGGAAACCACTCCTGAATATTCATTGGAAGGACGGATGCTGAAGCTGAATTCCAAAACTTTGGCCACCTGATGTGAAGAACTGACTCATTGGAAAAGATCCTGATGCTGGGAAAGACTGAAGGCAGGAGAAGGGGATGGCAGAGGATGAGATGGTTGGATGGCATCACCAACTCAATGGACATGAGTTTGAGCAAGCTCCAGGAGTTGGTGATGGACAGGCGTGCTGCAGTGCATACAGTCACAAAGAGTAAGACGCAAATGAACTGAACTGAAAACAAAAGAGCTAATAATCTTGTCAAAAAGAAAAATAAGCGTATCTAAATAGATAGGTTGGATTTAAAAAAGGAAAAAAAAAACATGTTGTTTACATGGAAAACCCTTAAATATAAATAGTAAAAACAATTGAAAGAAAAGGCACTGGAGAAGATATACCAAGAAAATGTTAGCCACCAATCCCGGGCATATATCTGGAGAAAGCCATGATTCGAAAGGATACATGCACCTCAATGTTCATTGCAGCACTGTTTACAACAGCCAGGACATGGAAACAACCTAAATGTCTATGGACAGAGGAATGGAGAGAGAAGATGCAGTACATATGCACCATGAAATATTACTCAGCCATAAAAAGGAATGACATCATACCATTTGCAGCAACATGGAGAGACCTAGAGATTGTGATATGGAGTGAATTAAGTGAGACAGAGAAAGACAAACATCATGTGACACTGCTTACACAGGGAATCTAAAAAAAAAAAAAAGGGTACACATGTACTTATTTACAAAACAGAAACAGACTCACAGATGTAGAAAACAAACTTATAGTTACTAGGGAGGAAATAAAAGGTGAGGGATAAATTCAGAAATGGGGATATACACACTACTTTACAGAAATCACATAACTAGTGAGGACCTACGATATAGCACAGGGAACTCTGTAATGACCTATATGGGAAAAGAATCTAAAAAAGAGTGGATATATGTGTATGTGTAGCTGGTTCCCTTTGCTATATGGCAGAAACACAGTATTTATTATAAATCAACATACACCAACAAATGTTTAAATGTTAGCCAAAACAAAGGTGAAGTAGCTCTAAGTTTTCAACAAAATGGACTAAAGCAAGAAGCATTATTTTACATGGGTTTAAAATCAGCAAGAAGGCTTCATAATTCTCAAACTGCATATACCTAAAGAAACAGAGAAAAAAGCTTAAAAAAAAAAAAAGGATAGAAATTGTTTCAGGTTAAGATGGCGGCAGACCCAACATGTGTGCTTCTAACTGTTCAAGTAGACAGGGAAAATACACACTTCCTTTGCAGCCAGGCAGCAGAGAGCTGTTGAGGTGACAGGGACTACAGGGCTAATCTTGCCAGGGACAAACTGAGAGGTGAGCTGATTTCTTACAGACACTTTTACCAAAGAGAACATAAAGGAATGTTTCTGTTTATAGCAACATGCCAGCTTATTAAGAAATAAAAAATAAATAACTGAATTAGAACATCAGCATTTTGTGACTCATCATTAATGGATTGAGGAATTAAGTATCACTGTAAGAGAGAACTAGATACTATCTGCCTCTTAATGGAGAAACCATACACAAACCTATGAAAGTGTTACCAAAACAAAAAAAGAGAGAAACAAAAGAAAAACCTGACTATGAACAAGACTACAGAGACAACTATCAATGTATACACAGAAAGGGCAATACTTGAAAAGCCCACTACTGCTGTGAAATTTAGCAACATGCTTCTGAATAACCCATAAATTATAGATCTAAGTGTGAGATAAACAATAAAGCTCTGAGAAGAAAAGAATGAAGAGAATACTCTCATGAACTTGGGATATTTCTTAAACAGGATACAAAAAGCACTCACCATTAAGGAAAAAAAAAAACCCTGCTAAATCAAAGTACATTCAAATTAAATGGTAAGTCAAACAGGATGTCCACAGTGTATCCATTTTAAAAAAGAAAAAGGAATTCCCATCTAAACACCAACTTTTGTATCTCTGCCTAAGTGGTACCCTCACACCCAGACTACCTTTCCTTCCTTTAGTCTGCTTCTAAGCTCATTATCAGCCTTCAACATTCTACACAGCTATCTGCTCCTCTTGGAAGTTTCCCCTGAACCCCTGTGTTTCCGTGAAGTTCACCCCTTCCCCTCTGCTAACTCATCACTCCATACCACAGCACCTTAACTGCTATATTTTGTGTACTTCTTTTATTTACATACCTATCATGCCACTAGACTACACCCCTACGGAAAGCAGATATTGGTATTTTACCCAAAAACAGTATCTGGCACTCCATTATATTTGATATCAGAATGATGGCACATGTGTAGAGCAGGTCTCCATAAGTATTTATTACAGTGAATTGACTGCATAAGGGGAATAAAGGACTGAAAATGAGAATACTTTTGGCCCAGGCCTATTAGTTATGAAATCTTGGGAAAGTCGTAACTTCTGTGGGTCTGCCTTCTCATCGGCAAAATGAAAAAATGAAGTAGACATTTAGGATGTTATGATCCTAGATGCTATGGAATAAGGACTTCAATACTCATTCTCTTAGGTTTTCAAAAGGATCTTAGACTGACAACAGCAAGTGCTGGTGAGATTGAAGAACTGGAATTTCCATACATTGCTGTAATGTAATTGCATATAATAATGCAATAATGTAATACTGCTGTAATGTAATGTGGCCGTATAATATGCTAGAGCCACCTAGGAATTTTGGCAGTTTCTCATAAAATTAAACATACTTACCATACAAGTCAGCGATTCTACCTCTTGGATAATAATCCAGGAGAAATGAAAATATATGTCCAGGCAAATATTTAAAACCAAATGGGGAAACAACCCAAATGTTCATTAATAAGCAAATAGATAAAAACAGACAAAAACTGTGGTAAACCCACATATAGTGGAATATGACTCAGCACTAAAAAGAAACTAATTTATTGATACCCACAGTACCACAGATGACGACTCTCAAAACCACTATACTAGTGTAAGAAGCCTGACATAAAAGAGTAGTTACTATATGGTTCCAGTCATATGACGCTCAAGAACAGACAATACTAATTTATGGTGAAAATAATCAGAACAGTGTTTGTCTCTAAGAGCAGGCAGGGTTGGCCGGAAAGGGCTGGGAGGAAACTTCCTGGATAACAGAAATGTTCCATATGTTTATCTGGGCAGTGGTTACAGAAATGGATACATTTAACAAAATTCATAAAACTGAATATTCCACACATAGACGTTTTATCTGTATGCAAATTATCTCAATCTTTCAAAAGTTTCAGTGATGTAATATTAATCTTAAAAACTTAGAGTGAAGTAAGCCAGAAAGAAAAACACCAATACAGTATACTGACACATATATGTGGAATTTAGAAAGATAGTAATGATGACCCTGTATGTGAGACAACGAAAGAGACACAGACATAGAGAATGGACTTTTGGCCTCTGAGGGAGTAGGAGAGGGTGGGATGATTTGGGAGAATGGCATTGAAGCATATATACCATTATGTAAGAAACGAGGCACCGGTCTATGCTCGATGCAGGATGCAGGATGCTTGGGGCTGGTGTACGGGGATGATCCAGAGAGATGTTGTGGGGTGGGAGGTGGGAGGGGGATTCAGGATTGGGAGCTTGTGTACACCTGTGGTGGATTCATGTCGATGTATGGCAAAGCCAATAGAGTATTGTAAAGTAAAATTTAAAAAATAAATTAATTAATAAAAAAAAAACTTAGAAATTTTTACACTTACCTCCTTTTTTTTTGGGCAAGATTGAGTTCCATAAACTTATACTTCTGGTACTGTTCATCCAGCTTCTTCAGTACAATATCTGCAGTCTCATTCCCAGGCTGTTTCATGAAGGAATCTACATCTTCCTTTTAATATCAAAAAGAATACATTAAGAATTTTACAACTCATACCTCAGATTTTTGACGGCTTTAACTTTTTTAAAACATAAAAGGAGCTTGGGGGCGAGGGGGCGGGTAGAGCTTGTGTTTCTTTTTCTTCAAAGATTTGTTTTTAACTTTTTTAGTTATAAAAAGTTAGAGACCATTTCAGACAGTGCACATACATATGTTAAATAGTCAATTTATTCTTCTCCCACCTTCCTATTTACATATAGGGAAAGATGACCTTGCTGCATTATATATATATGCCATGCAGCACTCACAGTAAAAACAAAAATTACCAACAAACATGTCATTTAGTCATGTGCCTTAGCCACAAAATAATTCAAAATTATCCATTTTATTACTTACAATTTTAATTCTACAAGCTCTGCCATAAAAATCATGCTGAATATGGTCATTAGGTTCCCAAGAGAAGCCACAAATACTTCCTTAAGTTATCAACTGATCGAAATAAAGTAAGCCAAAGTGTAAAAGTGTTAGTTGCTCAGTCAGGTCTGACTCTTTGTGATCCCATGGACTGTAGCCTGCCAGACTCCTCTGCATGGAATTCTCCAGCCCAGAATACTGGAGTGGGTTGCCGTTCCCTTCTCCAGGGGATCTTTCCGCCCCAGGGATCAAACCCAGGTCTCCTGCATTGCAAGCAGACTCTTTTACCATCTGAGCCACCAGGAAAGCCCAAGCCTAAAAGGCAAACAAAACAATCTTTTCTAACAGGAATAAATAAGCAAAAGAAAAGCAATAAAACTGAACAGCATTTTTAATGTATACTACACATGCTTGTCCCTGAAGAAAAGCTAGTTAAATAGATAACGATCAGGAACTAAGTGAAACTCTACGGAAACAAAGGAGATTCTGTAAGAACCTTCCAGTAGTTTAAATAACTTTAGTACTTCAATACAGGAAACTTAAATTAAGACTTTTGCTGCTATTGTTCATTCTCCTTGCTCGTGTCTAAGCTTCTAATAACATGTGCTGGAAACTTATTTCTTTTCCTGTAACAATCCTTCTAGGAAGATGCTATCTCCATTTTATTTCCAAATTATCTTACAGTTTCTGGGATCTCTGCTTATCTAGGATAAGCATTATTCTTATCCATGCTTACTAGGCTAGGGTTTCCCTGATGGCTCAGCAGGAAAAGAATTGGTCTGCAACACAGGAGATGCAGGAGATAAGGGTTCAATCCCTGGGTGGGGGAGATTCTCTGAAGGAGGGCACAGCAACCCACTCTAGTCTTCTTGCTGGGAAAATCCCATGGACAGAGGAGCCTGGCAGGCTACAGTCCATGGGATCGCAAAGAGTTGGACACCACAAGTGACAACAGGTGAGCACGTGCTTACCAGCTCGAAAGAAGTATTTTAGCCAAAACCAAGCAAGAAGAAAAAGGAAGAGAAACACAGCAAAGGAGTGAACTATGAAGCCATCACGTTAGACACTGTAAAAGAAAACTGAAAAAGTGAGCCTGAGGCAACAGCTGAGTTCTGCATGATCAAGTGCAAGGAGATAGCATTTTAGATAGCATCTTCCTAGAAGGATTGTTACAGGAAAAAGAAATGTTTCTGGCACATGTTATTAGAAGCTTAGACACGAGCAAGGAGAAGGAACTACAGCAGCAAGTCTGTGGTTAAAACCCAGGGGCTGCATGGCTTGAATGCGGGCTGCATCATGTACTAGCTGTGCGGACCGTGAGGCAGTTGTTTAATTCTTGTCTTGGCCTCAATTTCCTCATCTGTAAAAGAAAAAAGTGCCTCTTCCCTACAGGGGATTAAATGAGTTATCACATGTCAAAGACTCAGAAGAGGACACAGTAGCTAGTAAGTGTTCGACAAACATTAGATATGGCTAAGGGAACAGATGGAAGCACCAAGAATCCTGGGGTGGTGGTCAGAAAAAACTACAGAGGTCATATCTGAACTAGATGTTGAGAGATGGTGCAGCCAAACAATGGACAAGGGGGAAAAAGATCAATTAAAGCAGAGAAAGAAAAAAATTACTGTACCAACCGGAATGGAGAAAAGGCAGTCTGACTTTTAACCAGTATGGTACATTGCCTCATATCTGAAATGAATATGTATCAAGTATCTACTTGCAATACTGAAAGCACATTCTCTGTTTCTCAGAAGAAATCTGTAAGTAATGTTATCATTATTTCAGTTAAAGAAACAGAGGGGCTCAAAGTTGTAAAACAACATGCTCATTATAAGTAGCAACTGGGAAGCAGAGGCAGGATTCAAAGTCTAGTCTCAAAACCAATGTTCTTTCTAAAATACCATGCTATTTCCCATTAGTTGGGGAACATAAAAATATTTATGTAAATTTGGATTGTTTATATAATGTATTGATGAAAATTTTAAAGATCTAGAAAAAGCAACTCATAACATTTTAGAGAAAATGCATTTTAAGATAACACTTTATATAGTTCCTCAATAAACTTTATCTTCCTGAATTAGATTTCTGAAGCCATCATTTGTTGAGCACTATGAATACAGGATTTTAAGGCACTATGGAAATTCAATCCGACATTTAGTTATGAGTTTATACTGTGTGTCAGGCACTGTGCTAGGATCAGGGGAAATGCCAGTGAGCAAGATAATGACTTCACTTTCCTCCCAGCAGCAGAGCATGGCCTGGAAGTAGAGGTCTGGAGCCCACAGACTGACCAAATTTAAAGCTTGGATAACTCACTTACACATTGTGTGACTTGGGGCAAATTACTCAAGGGCTCTGGGGCTCAGTCTGAACGTGTACAAAATGAGAATAACAGTACTTGCCTCTTACTGAGTTGTGTAAAAGCATTAAGAATGTGCCTGGTACTCAATAAATTTTGTCTCTTGTTGATGATTAAGTGGGAGATGAGCGGAAAGAAATACATGGCACATTTCAGGAACAAAAATAAAATAAAACAGGACAAAACTGAATCAGCCAATGCAAATACAGTGCATATAAAAGTGGTCTAAATAAAAGAAAGGGGTCTTCTGAACGGTGGAAGATTTCATCAACAAAAAGCCAATCCAGGTTCGATGCATGAGACAGGGTGCTCAGGGCTGGTGCACTGGGACGACCCTGAGAGATGGGATGGGGAGGGAGGTGGGAGGGTGATTCACGATGGGGAACATATGTACACCAATGGCTGATTCATGTCAATGTATGGCAAAAACCAGTACAATATTGTAAAGTAATTAGCGTCCAATTAAAATAAATAAATTTTTTAAAAAGGCAGAGATTAAGACAATATCGGGACAAAGCAAAGGGTGGAGAATTTTCCACTAAGGTTTTATAGTAGTTCAGCCAGAACTGAGTGGAGAAAGATGGGTGATACTGGCCTGGAACACCCATCAGGTTTTCTCAACACTCAACTAGTTCTCAAACACTATTTCGAGAACAGCCTTAAGGAGAGACAGGATTGAAAGCCTCTACGTGCTTCTCTGTTTGGCCTTGGTTTAGTCTCCCCATTCAAAGAACCCTCCAACACGGCACTTCCGGCTTCCTCTGTGAACTGCACCCAGTGGACTCTCTACGTTGTTAGAACCGTGTACCTCAAAGTGATTACAAGTGGCTTCACTAGAAGGAAATGGCAACCCACTCCCGTATTCCTGCCTGGAAAATCCCATGGACTGAGGAGCCTGGTAGGCTACAGTCCATGGGGTCACAGAGCTGGACACAACTCTGCAACCTCACTTTCTAGTGAGTGCCCGCAGCCAGCGGGCTAAGGCCTCCATGGCCTAGCGGGTTTCACATGGCCTTCGAGAGCTTTCCGGCTGACGCCCCCATCATGGGGTCTTCTTCCGAGGCCACAGGCCGCCGCAGCCCTTCCACATCCGAGATGTCATCTCCGAGCTTCACACTTGAGCCCCAGCTCCGTTACCCCGTCCCCCTCGGTCTCCCCAAAATCCAGGCTTAGGCTCCAGCTTCTCACCACCTCCCGTCTTCTCGGAAGCGGGGTCGGAGCCGCAGGCCGCGGAGGTCGGGGGAAGGTGGTCCCTCAAAGCGGCCCCGCCTCCGCCCTCGAGTCCTCTGGCCCCGCGCCCCCTTAGCGCCTGTGACCTGCTCGGACGGCAGGCCCCCTCCCAGGCAGGTCCCGCCCCAGCTTAGTCCGTCCAGGCCGAAGCGCCCCCTCCCAGGTAATTGGGCCCAACGCCTCTCCCCACAACAACCAAGTCCCCGGTGAGGGGCCAGGAAGAAAGGGTGCAACAGCGTAGCATCAAGTACCCGCTGGCCACTTACCACAAAAACCGCTTCAGGAATCCCCAGGTGGAGTCGCC
>SJYV01049236.1:10666-25483 GCA_006410875.1 Neotragus pygmaeus | reverse complement strand
CATTCTGAAGGAGATCAGCCCTGGGATTTCTTTGGAAGGAATGATGCTAAAGCTGAAACTGCAGTACTTCGGTCACCTCATGGGAAGAGTTGACTCATTGGAAAAGACTCTGATGCTGGGAGGGATTGGGGGCGGGAGCAGAAGGGGACGACAGAGGATGAGATGGCTAGATGGACTTGAGTCTGAGTGAACTCTGGGAGTTGGTGATGGACAGGGAGACCTGGCGTGCTGCAATTCATGGGGTGGCAAAGAGTCAGACATGACTGAGCAACTGAACTGAACTGAACTGTTGTTCCAGTTAAACTGTTCTGTAGCTGTTTTGATTAATTTAGATTTGGTTTTTGTTAGTGTAGTGGTTGGTAGGTAAAGTGATTATGAAAATAAAGTTGTTAAGGGACTTCCTGGTGGTTCAGTGACTAAGACTCTGGTGCTCCCAGTGCAGGGGGCTCAGGTTCAATCCCTGGTCTGGAAACTGTATCCCACATACTGTAACTTAGAGTTCTCATGCTGCAGCTGTAAAGATGCCACACGCTACAGCGAAGATCAAAGATTCCGCATGCCGCAACTAAGAGACCTGGTGCAGCAAAATACATAAATACAGGTGTTAAATATGTATGAACTGGAGTAGCCATGATTTTTAGCAAAAGCATCTCTGAATTTAGCAGATTTATGTTAGCCTTTTTTTTAATCAACTTTGAAAAAAGCACAAAACAAAATGCATAGGAAAAAATTAGAAAAATGTTGGAGGAAGAGAGCTTGAAAGATGAAAAGTAGTCATTAAAAAATTGAACCCCTAAAACATACTGTATAAATATGACATTCTTACATAAGAGGCTGGTATTGCATGTATTGTGAATGTTTTCTAGGTAATTTATCATATATATCAGAAATATGTATAGTAGCGTGTTTCTAGTTTCTAGACTAACAGTAGGTCAAAGAACTATGGAGATATGATCCAGAGGGAGAAAATAACTATTATTTCAACCTTTCTAAACAGGACACCATACTTGCAGAACTTCTTCAAATACATAAAGAACACATTGTAGGATATCATGAACATGATTCTCTTTTGGACCACAAAGAAGAAGAAGAGTTGACTGAAGAAGAAAGAAAAGCAGCTTGGGCTGAATATGAAGCAGAGAAGAAGGTAGTTCATCTGAAATGCTTTTTGTTGTTGTTTTTGTTGTTAGTCATTTAAAAGAACAGTGGAGGAAGAAAAGGGTCACATTTGGAAAAAGTAATAATATAGTGAATTTCAGGAACAGAGTCCCCCAAGTTTGGGTGTCTGTTTATGGGCTTTGGCTACTTTTGGTGTAGACTTGAAGGAGAGGAGAGAAGAAAATGTTTCCCCTTAAAGAGTAGTAACCTCATTTCTGATTAGCACTTGCTAAATTGAGAGATTAGTGGGAAGCTGTATATTTAGCATCACTTAACTTCCATCAACACCCTTACTGTAGTAACAGACATACAGGAACTTGAGTTTGGAGGTAGGGGTAAATGTTGCTTTAGCATGTGTACCAAACTCAAAGTTTTAACCAATTATCAGAACACAGAAATACTCCATTATTGGACATTAATGTCAATCTCCAGCAGCAACTTAATTTAAAATAGTTCCACCTCTGTTTTAAATACTACCTCGAGCAAAAATGTGCCTGAGCATGGGAAACCTTATCCTAATACCCGAATCCATTTTAAACTCCTAATTCATTGTACTAAGCTTCTTTAACATTGTGATTTTAGGAGTCTCATCAGAATTCTCTGAGTTGCCCCATACTGTGGAAATTATCAGAAAAGAGTACACCTTTAGGGGTTAAAGCTTTCTATGTAATAAGATCTTAGTTTCAGATGAAAAGGGTGTTTTGTTTGTGTGTGAAAGAGTGTTAATAATTTCCTAGATCTGAGAATGTGGATTTTTTTCTCAACCAGTAGGTGATGTAGAATTTCAAGTTTTAAATCACAATGTGGAAAGTGCATAATTTTTTGTTTGTAGGGACTGACCATGCGTTTCAACATACCAACTGGGACCAATTTACCCCCTGTCAGTTTTAACTCTCAAACTCCTTATATTCCTTTCAATTTGGGAGCCCTATCAGCAATGAGTAATCAACAGCTGGAGGTAAGTTGTGAAGTACGAAAGTATTTTGCCTTGAATTAAAGGCAATTTCAAGTGCCTTGTTGTTGAGGGTTTCCTATGCAGGAATATCACATTCCCCAAAAGATTATCTCTGAATAGACCAAGAAATTTTTCTTTTATTTGTTGACCTTTTTGAACCAGTGTAGTTATAATAAAATGTGGTTTGTTCAGAGCACAAAGAAATCAGGCCTTGAATTAATATAGTTTGAATTATTTTAATTAAGAAACAATAGGGTAGCTGACTGGCTAGAGAAATAGCACTTTCTTCAGTTATAAAATATTTTGAATAAACAAATTACGTAATGTTTGAAAGTGGGATAAATACACACATTGATCTACATTCTAAAGCAGTGAAGATGCAACTTTAAGTGTATGATGATGTAGAGTATTATGAAATAATTTAAAAATAGGATCAATGATGAGTTAAATAAGAAAGACTAGGTTTTAATATACCAGTAATTAAATAATGTAATTGAATCTATGATTTTCTTTTTAAAATGTGCTTATGGAGTCATTTAAATTATTAAATTATTGGTGCAATAGAACCCAATTTTTATCTTCCTAAGAAGACCCTCACTGATGAGTTTTACTCCATTTTATTAATGCTGAATTTTGCTGTACTTTTCAATTACTTAAAGATTTTTAAGGCCACATACTATAAATTGGCAAGAGAAAGGCTCCCTATACTTTTAAAACTAAGCTGTCTTTTATGTGCCCTGATAAAGTTATTTCTTGCTTTCTTCTAGGACCTCATTAATCAAGGAAGAGAAAAAGTTGTGGAAGCAACAAACAGTGTGACAGCAGTGAGGATTCAACCTCTTGAAGATATAATTTCAGCTGTAGTAAGTTAATTGGCAATTGTCTTACACCAACTTGGAATTCTTATTCCCACCATTCATTCTGATTTTTGTTTTCTGCTTCACTACTTCAGTGGGGGAAAGACTGTAATTCTTATAACTTGATTTACAACAGTAAAATACTAGTAAACTGTATAATAGTGCCAATCTATATATCTCAGTTTTATCTAGATGTTGATACAAAAGAGAAATGTAAAATCAAAGAATTGGGAAATCCGTTAATCATGGAAATGTATGTGTTGTTTATATAAACATGTTTTAATTACCAGTTGCATGAATTAAATCCAAACAGTTTTTCTCTGGGCATAGCTAACCCTTGTACAACAGTGGACAGTTTAGTACCTTGCTTTTACATCATCATCTTCTTTAGAAAAGATTAAAGGAAAGGGGAGAAAGAAAACTTTAAAAACCCTGAATATCTTTAAGAACCATAAATATTTTATTTTCTTCAATTCTACTGCAATAAGGAGTAAATAGAAATTTTTCTTCTAGTGGAAGGAAAACATGAATCTCTCAGAGGCCCAGGTACAGGCATTAGCATTAAGTAGACAAGCCAGCCAGGAGCTTGATGTCAAACGAAGAGAGGCAATCTACAATGACGTGTTGACAAAACAACAGATGGTAAGAATTCAGAGTATCTCTAAGTTATGTTTAATTTTCTTGAATTTATAATAACGAGTTTGTGTGACATCTGTGTTGATATCTGTTCCCACATGTGGTTGGATGGATGGTCATTGGTTATTCCCAGAAAAAATTTTATTCATAAACCTAGTAATGTCAAATAAAAGTAGTATCTTTTGTTGCAATTGAGCAACAGCTTCCCAAATGAATCTCCTTGAAGTTTACATAGNCAATGACGTGTTGACAAAACAACAGATGGTAAGAATTCAGAGTATCTCTAAGTTATGTTTAATTTTCTTGAATTTATAATAACGAGTTTGTGTGACATCTGTGTTGATATCTGTTCCCACATGTGGTTGGATGGATGGTCATTGGTTATTCCCAGAAAAAATTTTATTCATAAACCTAGTAATGTCAAATAAAAGTAGTATCTTTTGTTGCAATTGAGCAACAGCTTCCCAAATGAATCTCCTTGAAGTTTACATAGCATCTCTTTCATATAATTTTACTTTGTATTCTGGACATCTAGAAAGGAATTTTTGCCAGACTTTATTTAGCACATTTACTGATTTTAAACAACTTCCACAAATAAGTATATTTTTTAATATATTTAATTTGAGATAACAAGTGGAGCTATAAATGATATATGACACAGGTTCCCACTAAATTATGTAATTCTTTATATGGCTAACATATTCCAGAATCCTTGATNCACCATGGTCTGATTACTTGCTCAGAAACATAGATGTCAAAATTTTAGGCAACCTTCTAAACCTTTTTCATCATGAATGAAACTATGACTTAAAGACTAATACATAGAAAGGTTAATTGGAAATAGTTTGGGATAAAACTTGGGTCAGTTTGCATACAATCTTCACTTGACATTTTAGCTACATAATATGTACTTTGAGTATAACATCAAGCTTTAACAAATATTTAAAGATAAAGTCATGTCAATAAGATACTAAAAGGCTCATTTTTATATTTGTTTTAGATGTTTTAAATAGTTGCAATGGCTTAAAAAAATGATTTAAAATGTTGCTTGTAATACAGTTTTGCCTGCTAAATTCTCCACATTTTGTAACCTGTTTTATTTCTTCGGGTGAAAAGCGTTTTTGCTTAGTATTGTGATATTGTATATGTTTTGTCCCAGTTGTATAGTAATGTTTCAGTCCATCATCCAGCTTTGGCTGCTGAAATCATACAGCTGTGAAGACTTGCCTTTGTTTCTGTTAGACTGCTTTTCAGTTCCGTATTGAGTATCTTAAGTACTGTAGAAAAGATGTCACTTCTTCCTTTAAGGCTGTTTTGTAATATACATAAGGACTGGAATTGTGTTTTTAAAGAAAAGCATTCAAGTATGACAATAATACTATCTGTGTTTTCACCATTCAAAGTGCTGTTTAGTAGTTGAAACTTAAACTATTTAATGTCATTTAATAAAGTGACCAAAATGTGTTGTGCTCTTTATTGCATTTTCACAGCTTTGAAAATCTGTGCACATAATGTTTCATAGAAAATGTATAGCTTTTTATGTGCTATTTAATGGTGATTCTTTTGCACATTTAGTTATTTAATATGGGGAGGTCAAGGAGTTTGTTTTTTGAATCTGTTATATACTAAATTCTGTAAAAGGAGATCTCAAACCTCAAAAATAATTTACATACCAGGAAGCCTGTGTGTGTTTGTTAGTTTTGGTTGTCTGTGTGTAATCCAGCACCATTTCCTGCTTCCCAACAGCTGTGTCACTCATTTAAGTCAAGCAGACCTACCACTCCACAGTTGATATGAAAGCTGCTTATCATCCTGAAGCACTAGCAGGTTGATGGAAATTATCACCTGGCCTCCAGAGAAGCTGAATATTTTGCAGTCTTCCCTTAGCTATGCCCATTCTCCCTCTAATATCATAAAACCAGATACATATTTCTGTACCCTAAACAAAACTTTCAAACAGTTACATATCCCAGTAAAAATTTTCCTTTGAGGGTGGCATGTTGTGTGATGTTTTAACAGTAAAATAGGTCATCCTTTTACATGTTTATTTCACTAACAATTACATTCAGGTTATTCCCCACCATGTTTCACCAGACTTAGTCTCAAGAGACTTTTGGCTATCTCCAAATCAAATCTAGCCTTAAAAGAGATGAAAATTCTTCCACCATTGATTTTTTTTGAAAAATATGTAATCTGTGCCAATCTAAAAGGAGTGACCAAGTTTCAGAAATGCTTTTTGTCTGTGCAACATTTTATATATGCTGTTATATGGAAGTGAATAAAAATTAAAAATCCAAAATATATACTGTTTCTAAGCTTAATATCTGTCAGGAACCAAACTGCCCACATCACTCATGTCGGATCTAATAAAAGAATGGTCCTTCTTGCCCCTGCCTAAGAGTTTTACTCCTCAAGAGCATGTGCTGACGTAAAATTTCTTTACATATACACTGCCACCCTCTCTTTGGAATAACCTTCATGATACATTCTGCCCATTTCACTAACTATGGGAATCACTCTTCCCCTCAGTCTAGAGATCTGATAGTGCACTGCATACCTTCACCAAGGGAGGTGTGACAAGGAAAGCAGCATATCAATTGAGGCCTTTGTTAAAAACAATAAAGATAAAGCTTTAATTGAAGGAATGAAAGGATGAGACGAATCCTAAAATACTGAAGAGCCTCTCAATATTCAGAACTGCCCCATATTTCAAGCAGACTCTACCAGCAGCATTCTTCCACATTTTGCTCCTGAACATTATGCCCTCACTTCTCCTCCCTGATAGAAACAGGGAGGGGGAGGTTGGCGCCAATCTCCTTTATTGAATATACTTGACTCCCTCCCTGCAGACCTCACATCAAATATGTGTTGATTTTCAATAAAGGTGAAGAAAGATGACATATGCAAGGATGGGGTTTGTTTCAGGTATATGAGGAGAAAGTGTATGAAAAGGAGCAAAGGTAGAGAAGGATCAGGAAGAGACTAAATTGGAGTGGATTGATGGAGGGTCTTGACACCATGAATGGGTAATTCAATACAGAGGATAACAAGGGATTGTGAGGCAGCTGATGTGTTCAAAGTAGCAGGTAAGGACAGTGATTTGGGCAGGGTTAATTTGAATGGTTCAGAATGTAACATGAAGAAAGAGTGCAGACAGGAAGATAGGTAATTAGGCATTCAGTGACCAGACTACTAACAATTTTAAGGACAAAAGGCAAAATCATTAGAAGTTGTATAGAACAGTGAACTTAAATTGTGAGAAAAACCTTATTTCCTTTTACCCTTCCCCAAGGAGTCCGCTTTGTTCAGGATTTCTGACTTTACATGCAAAACTTCACTTTTTGTTTACTTTCTCAAACCTAGTGGAAAAATCCATAGTGGCATTCCTGTATCACAATTTTTCATTACTTTTAATTATCCTGTATACATATTTGCAGAAAGTATGTTTGGTCCATTTAACTAAGCTAAGTATAATTCTACTTCTTCCTCAAGCTAATCTTCAAAGGGCTAAATCCATTCTTGTTACTTTTACTTGAGCCCCATCTAGTCCGAGGGCTAGTATCTCTGTTGGTAGTGTTACATTCACAAGCTTCACTTTGTATTTTCAAAGTACTTTGTGGTTATTATGTGTTAACCTGTATACCACATATGAGAAAAGTGAGGAGAATAACTACCTTTTTCTCATGACAGTTAAGCTAAAAGACCAAATCTATTGCACTAAGGAGGCAGAAGATAAATTATAGTCAAATTATCTGAGTCTTTCATGTCTTATTTGGAAAATGGGACTATAATAATACCTTAACTTTCTTGAATGCAGGAGGCCTGGCCAGGTGATTTCTTGAGGTCCTTTTCAGCTCTTACGATTTAGACGTGAGAAAACCACAGTTTGAAGCCAAAAGGCATGTGTTTGTCTAAGGTTACACAGTAAGTTTGAACAGAGTTAGAAATCCCTTCCCTTTAGCTAGCCCTCCCCCATTAAGCTATACCTTTTCTTTTCCTCTGTTTAGAAAAATGAGAGGTCTGACAGGCATTTTAATGACAAAGCAGGTAAGTTGAGTTGTAATTGGCTCTAATTACTACTTCTACAAGCTGTAACCTCCTTTATCTTTTGCCCAGGGGCACTCAGAGCAATGTTTCTTATTCTGGAACTCTGCAGAAAATGAAAAAACATGTTTAAGAATCTGATTCTTACAGCTTGGTTACTTGATTGGGTTTTATACATGACAAAACATCAAGGTAAATATAAATCCACTTTTGTTTAGTCAACTTTTAAGCAAATAATTGGTAGCCTCCCATGTGATTGTTCATAACTAAAGCCCAAATTAGGCCAATATTTAAATTGTCTGGTCTGGAAAAAGTTTATAGTAAGTAGAAGGCAATATTGTCTTCTATTAACTCTTATGTAACACATATGACATTTTTTGAGATGTAGGTTTTATAATGGTTTATTCTTGTGATGAAAACTACAAAAGCTAACAGAAGAGTGAAAGGGTGATTATTTTCTTTGGAGCTGCTTGTTCCTACCTGCCAGTAGCAAAGTAAGTAGAAGCTTGTGTGTAGTTCACTGAATACATTTCAATGGGGGGAAAAAAGTGGTTAATCATTTGCAGTCTTGTTAGTTCATTCTCAGTTCTTGGTAGGTTTTCAATAATAAAACATGGAGGTTGGCCTTCAAAGGCTTTAGTGATACAGGCTTGCTTGGACCCTATCCTTAGCAAAGTAAACCTTTTATTATGTGTTTCCGCCCTCTCTTTGCATTATCTTCCACACTCTACTGGATCTAAGCTCAAATGTACCTGCCTGCAATTTTTTCCCCTTCTCCAAACTATCATTTCACCAACCATACATCCCTTTATATTCTAATACCTCAGTGTGTGTGTGTATATATGTGTATTTGTAGGGAAGGCTTATAAAATCATACAATGCTAGAGATGGTACGGGTCTTACAGACCCTGTAGACTATCTCTCTATAGTCAGAAAATAAAGGTCCAGAAAGGGAAAGAGATATACAAGGGCACCTATAACTTCTAGCTTCTATTCCACTTCATTCCACTCTGTTCAGATGCCCCCGGTGTCCCCATTCATTTTTTTTTTCAATCTGCCTGACCACAATAAGCAAATTTTCAGAATAATTGGTTCTGAACTCAACTTTAAAATGAGAACCGTTTGTGGAAAATAGAGGGGCATGTGGACCAAAATGACAGGGAAACAAATTCCTGTGTGGTAACTGTAAAATGGGATATTTATTTTTCTTTTTTCACCACACTCAGCACAGTTAAGACCAATGGGGTCTAGAAGCACTGTTCTGCTTTCTGGATCTCCGCATCCTTCAGAGTCAGAGATGGAATAACTCAGCCTTCCTCAGATGAGGTAAGTTGATGTACCAAGTACTTCAAAATCCTCTATTTCAAATGAGAAATGCTGCTGTATTCACAAGGAAACAAAACAGAAAGCTCTCTGTTAGTGTAGTGATGTCTGTCAGGATAGGGGCAACTAATGATTATGAGTATAGAGATGTGCCAGAAGGATCATGAATAGTTTACATATTTTCAGAGAACTAAAACAGCAAAATGATTTTGATATACTAGAATTTGGGGGTCTCGTTCTAGATTTATAAAGTTGTACAAGTTAGTTCACCTCACTGAATCTTCTTTGGCATAGCAATAAAGATTTATTGAATGCCTATTATGTGTCAGACACTATGACTAGTCACTATCCTGTTTTACCGATGAGGAAATAGGTTTAAAATAATTATTCACTCAATGTCACATGACTAACTGGAAAAGGCAGAATTCAAGAGCAGGTATCTGATTCTGCTTTTGCCATTAAACAAGCTTTTTTTCAAGGTACTTCCTTCTGTGTCTCTTCAGTGGTGCCTAGAGTTTGGCTTTATCCTCTCATTTCCTTCTGTGATCCAAATAGAAGTGTCTGAAAAATCCAGTGTGAGTACTTTGAAATATGTTTCAAGACACCCAAATTCATTTTTAATACAGTGGCTTCCTTACAAGTTCTTTGAAGCACCAACTGAGAATCCTAAAGATAGAACTATTCTGAACTAAGTTTATACTTTTCATTTTTTCCACCTGATAAAGTGTAGGTACCATTCAAACAAGGCCTTAAATGAGCTAGAATATGGACATGTAGAGATTAGGAGAAGGGTATCTCAGAGGAAATAGCAAACACAAACACGTGTAAGCAGCAAAGAACAGAATTCAGAATAGGATAGTTCTGGGAAATGCCATGCTTCTGTACTTGTGCACAGAAGGTCAAAGTCTCATTTAAGCCAATAGTTTCTGGAATACATAAATAATAATAGTATGGTAGGATAATTCTGAAAGAGATGGGAATACCAGACCACCTAACCTGCCTCTTCAGAAATCTGCATGCAGGTCAGGAAGCAACAGTTAGAACTGGACATGGAACAACAGACTGGTTCCAAATAGGAAAAGGAGTATGTCAAGGCTGTATATTGTCACCCTGCTTATTTAACTTCTATGCAGAGTACATCATGAGAAACGCTGGGCTGGAAGAAGCANGTGCTCAGCTTTCTTCACAGTCCAACTTTCACTTCCATACATGACCACTGGAAAAACCATAGCCTTGACTAGACGGACCTTTGTTAGCAAAGTAATGTGTCTGCTTTTTTAATATGCTATCTAGGTTGGTCATAACTGGTTGGCACAAAATCCATTACTTTAACACTTTGGGGATATGGTGTCATTAGTTGCCGATTGATCTAGTGGTACTAGGTCATCCATCTTATATTTTCATTTCCAGAATTTATCTTTTCCTTCTTTCTGACCAGCAGAACAGATGCCTATTGACATTTTCTAGCAACGTGCCCTATTCATTGTCATTCCTAAAGTTCCAAGAATGCCTCCCATTTGACCTCCTTCTGCATCTTGGGATTCTTCTTCTGTTCTTTTGCCCTCTACTTCCACTCACAGGAAAAAAGCAAGTCCTGACCCTAGGCTTTGGAATATTTTCCTTTTCATTACATTGGCATTTTCCTTGTAAATCCCACCCTGTAATATGGTGCTTGCAGCCTTGCCAGGCCCATGTCAAGTGCCTCGCTAGAGTAATACTGGCTCTACTCACAGGGAAGTGCCTGCTTCCTATTAGTTAAAACAGATTTCACTTATCTCACAAGCCCTCAGAAGTTGGGGCTATGTATCTAGGTAGTTGACCATAGCGAATATAGTAAAATTTTGGCTTTAAAATAAAGGTATAATGCACATTAAAAATGTGATTAAAAAAATGTCACACAGTTGATTTTTACCCTCCTCCCAGAGACCTCTAGAAGTGGTGTTTCTTCCCTGTAGCCCAACACGGACATTGCCATCAGCCTCTTGGCTCTCCAAACCCTCCTGTTGGTTCTTCAAAGCAGGGCATTACCCCTTTTAGGAAACTTTCCCTACTCACCCCAGCCCTGCGTAATCTCTGCCTTGGTGGTTCCATTGGCAAGCACCCTAGTCTCCAATCACGTACATGTTACAACTTAACACTTTCTATCTTACAGCCTTATTTGCTCTTCCATGTATGTATTCTCTGTTGGATACTTAGATTTGGATGAACTTCTATAGAGTTTATGGTTTTGACTTTTAAGTGAGCTGCTATCTAAACTATTTGTTTCACCAATCAGTTGGGAAAATAGTGGATGTCACTGAGGAGCATCAGGAGAAACAATCCTAAGCCCAAACCTTCTACGAGACTTTTATTCCTTCGGTTCTTGTGTCCAGACAGCATTTGCTTTGAAAATGCAAATAGCCCTATACTCCCACCTCAGTAATTATCAGTAAAGGGGTCAGGGATTTTAAAGCAAGATATCTAAGAGGCTGTTCTGGAGAAGAGAGTGCTCCAGGAATGCCTTCCCCACTTCAACTAGAGCCACTCTTCTTTTATGAACTGAAGTTGTCCTAAAACTTTATGTACAAGTCATTCAGATACAAAAAGAATTCTTTCTGAAAACTATTATTTTAGAGTACTAGGTTTCAAACTTTATTGTGCACAGGAATCCTCTGGAAGGCTGTTAACATGCAGATGGCTGGCCCTTACCCCCAGAGATTCTGACTTGGCACGTCTGGGGTAGGACCTGATAATTTCCATTTCTCACTAGGACCCAGATGCTGATGCTGGTGAAAAGGCCATATACTCTAAGAACTGTTGCTTTAGGAAAATGTGTTAACAGATTCCCAGAACTCTCTAGGAGAAACACTGGTAGAGGATAGGGGTAAGGGTTTCGAAAGGGAGTGGGAGAACACCTCTGGAAGGGATGTTGACTGGTTCAAAAGATCATTCTCCCTATTGATTGCTGTTTATTTCAGATCACCTCATCTTCATATGTTAAGTAAGAAGCCACCAATTAGAGTTGCTGACCTTTGGGCTTTGGGCCCTAACCAAATTCCAAAGGAGGGTTTCTCTATGCTTAGTCCTAAGTACAAATGGGAGCTTCCATAAGAGCTGATGGTCTAGGCTTTTCTGAAGCTTTGATTCACCACTAAGTTTAAAGTCACAGAACCAGAAAGAACTTCAGATAGGGCTCCTAGATAATGCTAATATTGTAGATAGCGAGTCACCTAGGCTAGGCAGTGTGATGCCAACATCAAGAGATTCTAATGAGTAGCAAAAAAAGCCAACAAACCTTGTAATCTTACTAAGTGTACAAATCAATAGAGTTAGACAGTGGTTACAATATAAAGACAATTTTATTGCCAATAAAAGCCTTTGATAACTCATTTATCCTGTTTCAGTAGGACCTTATTCTTTCTGATGAAAATCCAGTCATAGCATCTCTCATTAAAAATAAAATTATTTTGAAATAAATAAATATATAAAATAAATAGCATATACATTTCATAAATAGTTTGTCTTTATGCACAGTATCCATGCTTACATTTTAATATCATTTTCTTACAACCTACCCCATCTCCCACTTTCAACATCAGGAAAACTGCATGTCAGGACAGATGATAAATCTGCAAAGCCAATACAGGGATGGCTTGCAGCAGGGCTGAGCCCCAAGGATTTTCTTAATTAGACTTCTCCAAAGCTCTGTAGGTAGCATCTATGGCAGATTCCTTGGTCTTTCATTTACCCACTTTAAGGTATTTGGGTAGATTGTGGGGCAAGACACCTCTGGCCCTTGGGGCCCCATTCTTTCTTGTGCCACCTCAGGGGAAAGAACATGAGTAAAGAAAAAAGTATATACAAGATTCCCTCTAGACCTCCCCATCCCCCCACACCCCTCCCCAAAATAACCCAACCTTGATATATACTTTTGAACAATGAGGGAACAGCTGGGTCGAGTTGAACAGTAAGTGCTTCTTTGTTATCTAAATTGATAGGAAAGAGGATTGAAAAGCTATGAGTATAGTGCTTCCAGAGACAACTGTGGCCGCAGAGTATATGGGTCACAGAGGTCACACTAGGGGTCCGTTACCTATAGCGGAAGAGGTCTCTGGACATGGTGGGCAACTTAGAAGGATCTACTGGCCTGGGTAAAAAGTGGGTGAATTTCTGGTGTCGTTTAGTCCTGTATCCCTCCCGGGGTGAGCCGTCTTTATTCAGGGCCACATAATACTGTCTCTCCGAGTCCGAGTGTTTGTACAAGGTGGAGGCATAGGTGTTGTACCAGTTTTCTTCAAACTGTTCCCGGAAAACACATTCACGTGTGAGTTTCTTCTGTGAGGGTGAGAAAATAAAGTAGAGCCCATTACATGACTATTTCTCCCATCCCAGCTTGCTGGTGGAGAAACTAAAATAATAAATAGCACATTTATATTAGAAAATTTCAGGCCTATCTCCTGGTATTACTGAGACATCTTCTTTCCAAATAGCATGAAACAGTCTTGTCTGTGTTGCTTTCACCCTCTTTCCTGAGCCACACAAACATATTTCAGGTGAGATCTTTTCTGAAAGCAAGAGACTAGAAGAGATGGGCTCACCTGGTACTCTAAGCCTAAGAATTTCTGCTTCCCAATGCCCACTGACACCTCTGAACTTTCTCCCTATTTAGGGCTAAAGATGTTCAAATCCATTGAGATTGCCGTCAACCATGTCAACTGACAGGCAAAGGCCTCAAATCTATATAAAGCTCCATGGGAGGCGAGCTGTGATCTCTCCTAATGAAGGGTCTCAGGGCCTGTCAGTTGGAAAGCCAGGAAAAAAATCTCCTTGAGAAGTTCCTGCAATCTGGCTACTTCAAGCTGGCAGCTCCTGGGTCTCTTGCCTCTATCCCTTCTCACACTTGATTCAGCCACAATACTACTTGCTGGGGTTGCCGATACCGAGTGCTGGGGATGGGCCTATCTCTTAGGTGTCAGGGAAGAATGTGCTCTGATTTCATGGGATGCAGGCAGCCAGAAAGTATGCTCTGTTTCTCAAAAGCCAAAGCCAGGAGTTGGGATCCCCCAGAAGGGTTAAGATCAGCAAAGTCACTTACCATTCCCCAGCTCTGGGCTGGCTTCCAGAATAGAGAACATGTGCTGCAGCCAATACAGTCCTAGCTGGGGACTTAGGGCTGTCACCAGACCCTGGAATCCTCACTCATTTGTTTGCTTCATTTGGCCTTTGGGATTCAGCTGAAGCGATTTGGACATCAAGGACTTTGTTCTTAATTTCAGAATCCTCAATCTCAAGGCCAGCTCTCACTGCCTATTTTTGTGCCAGCTAGTTGGCTACTCCTCTGGGTACCCATCACAAATCAGATATACTCCTTGGGAGGGTTAATGTCTCAAACCCTTACCATCTACTGACAAACCAGTACAGCTTCCTATTATTATCAGATGAGCTGACACGCTAATGGAGAAGGCAGAAGCAATTATACCACATAAAAGCTTCTGTTTTCATGGGGACTGAATAAGTGAAAGTGTTATGTAGCAAGCTCCTGGGGAGTCAAGAATTGACTAGAAGACACTAATCCTTTAAAGGTGACAAAAGTGCTAGATAAATGTTTTGCCTTACATTATCCAAACACTGATGGTAATAGCTTCTGAGAAAAAAAACAAAAACAAAAACCTTAAACTTACCGACCCATAGAGTTCTCCTCGCTCATTCATTCCTAAATACAGGCCAGAGTCCACTCCCCGGATGCTGATCAGCCCTACAGCCAGGCTGATAAACTCCAGAATTCCTAGAGCAAAACAGTGAATGCCATTTCCATCACTGATATAAAGCTAACAGAAAGCTATCAAGGTGACATGAGCTGGTCCT
>SJYV01049236.1:0-10295 GCA_006410875.1 Neotragus pygmaeus | reverse complement strand
AGATAATGCTAATATTGTAGATAGCGAGTCACCTAGGCTAGGCAGTGTGATGCCAACATCAAGAGATTCTAATGAGTAGCAAAAAAAGCCAACAAACCTTGTAATCTTACTAAGTGTACAAATCAATAGAGTTAGACAGTGGTTACAATATAAAGACAATTTTATTGCCAATAAAAGCCTTTGATAACTCATTTATCCTGTTTCAGTAGGACCTTATTCTTTCTGATGAAAATCCAGTCATAGCATCTCTCATTAAAAATAAAATTATTTTGAAATAAATAAATATATAAAATAAATAGCATATACATTTCATAAATAGTTTGTCTTTATGCACAGTATCCATGCTTACATTTTAATATCATTTTCTTACAACCTACCCCATCTCCCACTTTCAACATCAGGAAAACTGCATGTCAGGACAGATGATAAATCTGCAAAGCCAATACAGGGATGGCTTGCAGCAGGGCTGAGCCCCAAGGATTTTCTTAATTAGACTTCTCCAAAGCTCTGTAGGTAGCATCTATGGCAGATTCCTTGGTCTTTCATTTACCCACTTTAAGGTATTTGGGTAGATTGTGGGGCAAGACACCTCTGGCCCTTGGGGCCCCATTCTTTCTTGTGCCACCTCAGGGGAAAGAACATGAGTAAAGAAAAAAGTATATACAAGATTCCCTCTAGACCTCCCCATCCCCCCACACCCCTCCCCAAAATAACCCAACCTTGATATATACTTTTGAACAATGAGGGAACAGCTGGGTCGAGTTGAACAGTAAGTGCTTCTTTGTTATCTAAATTGATAGGAAAGAGGATTGAAAAGCTATGAGTATAGTGCTTCCAGAGACAACTGTGGCCGCAGAGTATATGGGTCACAGAGGTCACACTAGGGGTCCGTTACCTATAGCGGAAGAGGTCTCTGGACATGGTGGGCAACTTAGAAGGATCTACTGGCCTGGGTAAAAAGTGGGTGAATTTCTGGTGTCGTTTAGTCCTGTATCCCTCCCGGGGTGAGCCGTCTTTATTCAGGGCCACATAATACTGTCTCTCCGAGTCCGAGTGTTTGTACAAGGTGGAGGCATAGGTGTTGTACCAGTTTTCTTCAAACTGTTCCCGGAAAACACATTCACGTGTGAGTTTCTTCTGTGAGGGTGAGAAAATAAAGTAGAGCCCATTACATGACTATTTCTCCCATCCCAGCTTGCTGGTGGAGAAACTAAAATAATAAATAGCACATTTATATTAGAAAATTTCAGGCCTATCTCCTGGTATTACTGAGACATCTTCTTTCCAAATAGCATGAAACAGTCTTGTCTGTGTTGCTTTCACCCTCTTTCCTGAGCCACACAAACATATTTCAGGTGAGATCTTTTCTGAAAGCAAGAGACTAGAAGAGATGGGCTCACCTGGTACTCTAAGCCTAAGAATTTCTGCTTCCCAATGCCCACTGACACCTCTGAACTTTCTCCCTATTTAGGGCTAAAGATGTTCAAATCCATTGAGATTGCCGTCAACCATGTCAACTGACAGGCAAAGGCCTCAAATCTATATAAAGCTCCATGGGAGGCGAGCTGTGATCTCTCCTAATGAAGGGTCTCAGGGCCTGTCAGTTGGAAAGCCAGGAAAAAAATCTCCTTGAGAAGTTCCTGCAATCTGGCTACTTCAAGCTGGCAGCTCCTGGGTCTCTTGCCTCTATCCCTTCTCACACTTGATTCAGCCACAATACTACTTGCTGGGGTTGCCGATACCGAGTGCTGGGGATGGGCCTATCTCTTAGGTGTCAGGGAAGAATGTGCTCTGATTTCATGGGATGCAGGCAGCCAGAAAGTATGCTCTGTTTCTCAAAAGCCAAAGCCAGGAGTTGGGATCCCCCAGAAGGGTTAAGATCAGCAAAGTCACTTACCATTCCCCAGCTCTGGGCTGGCTTCCAGAATAGAGAACATGTGCTGCAGCCAATACAGTCCTAGCTGGGGACTTAGGGCTGTCACCAGACCCTGGAATCCTCACTCATTTGTTTGCTTCATTTGGCCTTTGGGATTCAGCTGAAGCGATTTGGACATCAAGGACTTTGTTCTTAATTTCAGAATCCTCAATCTCAAGGCCAGCTCTCACTGCCTATTTTTGTGCCAGCTAGTTGGCTACTCCTCTGGGTACCCATCACAAATCAGATATACTCCTTGGGAGGGTTAATGTCTCAAACCCTTACCATCTACTGACAAACCAGTACAGCTTCCTATTATTATCAGATGAGCTGACACGCTAATGGAGAAGGCAGAAGCAATTATACCACATAAAAGCTTCTGTTTTCATGGGGACTGAATAAGTGAAAGTGTTATGTAGCAAGCTCCTGGGGAGTCAAGAATTGACTAGAAGACACTAATCCTTTAAAGGTGACAAAAGTGCTAGATAAATGTTTTGCCTTACATTATCCAAACACTGATGGTAATAGCTTCTGAGAAAAAAAACAAAAACAAAAACCTTAAACTTACCGACCCATAGAGTTCTCCTCGCTCATTCATTCCTAAATACAGGCCAGAGTCCACTCCCCGGATGCTGATCAGCCCTACAGCCAGGCTGATAAACTCCAGAATTCCTAGAGCAAAACAGTGAATGCCATTTCCATCACTGATATAAAGCTAACAGAAAGCTATCAAGGTGACATGAGCTGGTCCTTTATCCCCAACTGAAGGCCAGCACTATGTGCCTTTGGTGAATTACCTGATGAAACCATATTTTGCAGCAAGAATGGAACCTCAGGGAAGAAACTGAGTCTCTCTGGGCCTCAGTCAGTCTATATGTAAAATGGGGGACAATCTCTGCCTCTACTCAACACTCTTAGGCATATAATAAGGAAGAGACTGTGAGAAGGCTTTGGCTACAAAAGCTTCATTATTTCAAGGTACTGTTAAAGGCCACCATTTCAAGAAATAGGAGGGCAGCTTTTGAAATGAAACAATGTGGCCAAGTTTCTGTATCTTCCCAAAGTCACTTTCTGATTCCCCAGAGCTCACAGCATTACATTGCTGTCCTCTAGGCTGAACTTGTTTTGTACCCTCTTAGCTCTCATGTCCTTAAAGCCACATGAGGCTGTCAACTGCCTGTAGCTGACCCTAACAAAGGCCACACAGGCCACTACTAAGTTTGTTCCTCTGTCCTATGGTAGGAAGCAAAACTTGGCCTGGTGAGAGCTTTCTCCTCAAAAGTACTTTTAGCCAGTGCAGCCACAGGCCAACAAGCCTGTCATTCTCCCCTTCTCTCTTGTGGATTTTAACTCTATCTACAGCAAAGAGTTGGCAGGTAGTATTAGACTTGATACTGATTTGAGATGTTGCAACTTTAAGTGGAAGAAGAAGATATTCAGAAATGTTCCTCTAGTTGACAAAGTTAGAGGTGAGGATTTGAAAACATTTTCATTTACCCAGCAGCAGCAAGGGGGAAAAAAGACATTGAGTACTAAGTGGGAAAAAGGAACCATAACTGAAATCCTGGGGATACTGAAAACTTAACAATTTTTTTCTAACATAATACATCTATTATATGGATACAGATGCAATGGTCAACTAGATTTCTTTTTTATATTCTCTAACCATATTTTTCACTGTATAGATTAAAACTTGATAGAATTGACTCCAGAGGCAGCCAAAGGTATGAAATGAGCTCATATCTGGCTGTCTTATCAAAAAATGTAATTCTTAAGGGTAGTAATATTCTATAATCTACACAGGGAATAGGACTGATTCCCTAAAGATCACTTTAAAAAAATTAAGTGGGCAATTTTGAAATCAGGTTCAAGAGTCCAGTAGGAAGTCTTCTGAAAAGCCCCAGTGACTCGGGCTAGTGGGTGGGTATTCAGATATGGAAGCTTTTAGGGCACACACAGACCTTTTCAAAGAATGTAACTCTCTTCTGGTGCTACTGTATAGAACACTCAAAGCATAGCCTTTGGCCTCTAGCATTGACATCCTCCAAGTTTTATTCTCAGTCTGGTGGTTACTAACTCTCATAGCACATACACACAAAAGAGTTTTGGAAAAGGAGATTGACACAAGATGGTAGGAGGGGAAGGGAAAATTACCTGGTGCCAAATAGGGGTTAAGCAGATACTGATTTAGTGGGCCAAGGCCTTTAGTTACACTGAACAGGGTTCTGATTTTGGTTCTGCCCTGTTTAACATTTTAATAAATAACTTATAAGAGGACATGGGGACTGTTTACCCTAGTTCCAGAAGACATACAGCTGAGAGGGTAACAATAAAAATCCAGAAATTTTAAGAGAATGGAAAAATGAACTGACTCCAACAAAATAAGCTTTGATTAGAATAAATGTAAAGTCCTGCACTTTGGTCCAGAAACCAGNTTTCCTTTTATTTTTTTACCATATAATATTTCTTTATATTTTCAGAATTGGATTAGAAGTTTCAAGCCTCATTCAAATTTTTAAAAACCATTAAGATAATAAGCTTTCTAGACTTTTAGCAGTAATACTAGATGCCAGAATAAATGGAACTATATAAAAGTTCTAAGTGGATATTTAGCATTCTATTAATACTTAGTGAAACTGTCTTTTTTTTTTTTAAGAAAGTTGTGACTAGGGCTGAACCTCCTCTCCTTCAGGGAGTAGGAAATCCCTGGAAAAAACCCCAAAACAACCTTCCAAAAGGAATCTATGGGAGAGAGTGAAAGATAAAAAGAAACCTAAATGACCTCGTATATTGTCATCCCATCCAATCTGTGATTAAATGTATGTTTATAATGTACTGTAAAACATTACATTTCTGGTCTTTGGGGTGCATGCTACTTCTTCTCTTCTTTTTTTTTTTTTTAATTTACTGGTGGTAAAAATTTACTTTAAGGGGGCCTGGATAGTACCTGCACAGCATCTATGGTTCAGGGCAGCCTAGAGCATGGGGGAGATTCCAGCTCCTGTCTGCAATAGGAACTCCTGTTTGCTCCTGTCAGAGCAGAGGTTGAGGGTTGGAGTGAAGGAACCTGCCTAGGATGTGCTGGTGCCTGGAGATGGTGATGCCAGCACTACCTCAGAGCCTAAGGAGAAATACACCCAAGGGGAGCAGAGTTGGTGGCAAGTGGGTGTTTCAACAGTAGGTCTAGGTAGAATGAGGTTTTAGGCCAGTGGACACAGAACCAGGGAGTTAGGCAGCAGGCAGTCACAGGTGCCCCTACAGGGGGCAGAGGCAGCATCCTGGGAGTCTGGTGACAGGCTTCAGATAAGCGTCTAGGAGATGAGCTGGTGTCAAGGAAGTATAGTTGCAGGTGGCAGGGACACATTACCAATAGGTTTGAAATCCAGAAAAAGTAAAAATATTAACATGACTAGCAGAAATAAGGAGGTAAAGGAAAATAAAATAAGCAGAAATGAATGAGTACTGATTTTTAAAAAAGTACTTTATTGAGGCATGATTGACATGCAAAAACCTGTACACATTTAAATATATATGACTTGATATGTCCGGAGATAAATATATATACCCATGAAACCACTACAATCTATGCAATAAACCTATCCATCACCTGCAATAATGTCTTCCTATCCTCTTGATTATTATTATTCTTGCTATTAAGAATACTTAACATAAGATCTACTGTCTTAACAAAAATTTAAGTATACAATATAGTATTATTAACCATAGGTGCTACCTTGCAGAGTTGTCCTCTAGGACTTTTTCATCTAGCATAACTGAGTGTAGATTTCTTAATCTTTCCTACCAGGGAGCCAATTTATAACATCTAAAATTGAAATATATAAATTTTAAAATTTCAAAGGACTCCAATTCTCAGAAAGGCCCTAGGTTGAGTAGGCATTGAAGAGATTGGCAAGAAAGCCCTCTCTTTCCTAAGTACTGGAAGAATTTGGAGACCTAGGGAATTACAGGGCCTTTGATATAGAAGGAATATGACAGAAGCCTAATTGCAGGAACTGGGCACAAGGCAGAAACCTGTACAAGATCCCTGTTACTGAAACTGAAAATATGAGATCAGAGTAGGGCCAGATGCCACTCACTTGAGCTGGTAAGGTATGGATGGAGATATCTTTTCCTCCTGATTCAGGGCAGAATGAATCCCAGAGTCCAGGCTTTGTAGAAANCATGGAAACAACCTAGATGTCCATAAACTGAAAATATGAGATCAGAGTAGGGCCAGATGCCACTCACTTGAGCTGGTAAGGTATGGATGGAGATATCTTTTCCTCCTGATTCAGGGCAGAATGAATCCCAGAGTCCAGGCTTTGTAGAAATGGGGAGAAATCTATCAGTTGGGGTTAGGTGGCCCTAGAAGGGCCATGGAGCTGGACAGTGTGACCCATACTGCTGCTCAAAATCTCTGCTACATGATCCAGAGGCATATGTTTCTTCATAGCCCCCTGCCCCTGCCCCCATCGACACCACTCCAAGAATGGAGCACCAAATTGTCCTTTCAGGGCGTTAACTTCACTGGCTCTTTCCTGTCTGGACCTCCCTAAACCCAGGCCTTTCTTGATTAGCATCTCAGGCCCACAGTGGAGGATTAGGTCACCCTGGTGTGAGATGAAATGACAGTATCATGACTTGGCTGGCCATAAAACAACTGCTTTTAAAGCTAAATTTTGTAATCTCAAAGTTTACCCAAGGGGTTGTGTAATTCAAAGCAATGATCATGAAGCTATTTGTAAAATTCTGACTTTCTTATGAACCAAGTGTGGATCAAGGGATGGTTATGGTGGTGTGGGAGTGGAAGAGCTGAGAGCAGAGGGAGGCAAGCAAGGCCCAGATAGTTCAAGGTTGAGACCAACACTCATGGTTTCCCCTAATGTGACAGGGGTCTCCTCTTCTGCAGATATAAAAAAACTTTTGTCTTTTCAAGTGTGTTGAAGATTTCCAAAGCAGAGGGTGCTTAACCTACTGACCCCAACCTGGAAAAAAGTAGTAAGAGAAAGAGAAAATCCCAGCAGAAATTGCTCAGCCTCCTAAACCATAACTGGGGCCAGCTGGCTGCCTGCATGGGGCAGGATGACTTGCCCTCCAGCAAGGTTTTGGGGCTGGGCCATCCTGGGGGCTGGCAGTCTTAAAATTAGATACACATGATAACTGGTGAGTTTCAGGCTTTCTCTGAATCCAGGAGTGAATATGTGGAAGATATATCAGGTAAAGCATTAGTAAGCAGTGGAATGTGCTAGATGTAGAATCAGACAGATTTGAGTTTGACTCCTGGTTCTATCACTGACTTGTGGCTTTAGGCAAGGCAGTGAGTCTTCTCCAATTTTGTCTCTTTTTTTCTTTTCCCTTGGCTGTACCTGTGCAGCTTGTGGGATCTTAATTCTCCCACCAGGGGTCAAACCCGGGCCACCAGCTGTGCAATTGCAGAGTCTTAACCACTGGACCACCAGAGAATTCCTTCCAATTCTATCTCGCTGTAAAATTGAAACAATAACTGAAGCTACCTCTTAGACAATATCAAGTCTAAAATATAACTAGATATATTTGTCTGAAGATCTTACAGTGACTAACACAGTTATACAGGCTTATGAATGCCAGGGACTGTGTCGTTCTACATTAATAGATCTTTTGATTCTTGTTTAATAAACTTTTTATTTTGTTTTGGGATATAGCTGATTAACAATGTTGTGATAGTTCCGTGTGAACAGTGAAGGGACTCAACCATGCATATACATGTATCCCTTCTCCCACAAACTCCCCTCTCTTCCAGGTTGCCACACAAACCGAGCAGAGTTCCATGTGTGATACAGTAGGTCCTTGTTGGTTATCCATTTTAAATATAGCAGTGTGTACGGGTCCATTCCAAACTCCCTAACTATTCCTACCCCTTGTCCTTCCCCTAGCATACATAAATTCATCCACTAAGTCTGTGAGTCTCTTACTGTTTTGTAAGTTAAGTTCATTTGTATCATTTCTTTTTAGATTCCACATATAAGGTATGTCATATTATATTTCTCCTTCTCTGTCTGACTTACTTCACTCAGTATGACAATCTCTAGGTCCCTTTTGATTCTCTTTTATTTCCATGATTGCTCACTATAGTGTCTTTTAAAAAAATTTAGCTTTTAATATTGGTTTCTTTATAAAAAAATAATTTTATTTATTTATTTTTGGCTGTGCTAGGTCTTCATTGCCAGGTGGGCTTTTCTTTAGTTGTGCTAAATGTGGGCTGCTCTCTAGTTGTGGTGTGCCAGCTTCTCATTGCATTGTTTTCTCTTGTTACAGAGCACAGGCTCTAGAGTACCTGCTCAGTAGTTGCGGCGCACAAACTTAATTGCTCTGTGCCATGTGGGATCTTCCTGTATCAGAGATTGAACCTGTGTCTCCTGTATTGGCAGGTGGATTCTTTATCATGGAGCCACCAGGGAAGCCCAAAATTGGCTTCTTTTTTTTTAAAAAATTGTTTTTAATATTTATTTGGCTGTACCAGGTGTTACTTGCACCTCACAGGATCTTTGATCAAAGGCATTTTGTGTGGCAAGAGTCTTTAGTTACAGCACTTAGGATTTTATTTTTTTAGTTGTGGTATGCAAACTCTTAATTGTAACATGTAGGATCTAGTTCCCCAACCAGGGATGGAACCCAGGCCCCCTGCATTGGGAGGGTGAAGTCTTAGCCACTTGACCACCAAGGAAGTCCCTATAGCAAAGTTTTTGAGAAGTGGGTTAGAGTGACTTTGCGGTAATGGAGGACTCTTTTACAAATGCAAGTTTCTTCCTTGTTTGACTTTTTCCATTCTTTTCACCCATTATATTTTCAAAGAATGAGAAGCAGCATGGTGTGGAGCAGGAAGAGTTGGACAAATGGGGCTTGAGCCCCAACTCTGTCACTTATAGGCCATAGAACCCCAGATAAATCATGTTAATGTCTCTAAACTTCAGTTTCCTTGAAGGATTTTTTTTTTTTTTGGAAGAATCAAAAGAGATAATGAGTGTAACATGCCTGGCACTTAAATATACAGAGAAGTTTTTATTCTATCAATGCTTGTTCAGAAATTTTAGATTTTTAAAGATGTGCAGGTTAGCTAAGACTGTGCAAGGCTTATTGTTATTGTTGAGTTGCTCAGTCATGTCTGACTTTGTAGCCCCATGGACTGCAGCACACCAGGCTTCCCTGTCCTTCATTATCTCCTGGATCTTGCTCAAACTCATGTCCATTGAGTCAGTGATGCCATCCAACTATCTCATCCTGTGTTGTTCCCTTCTCCTCTTGCCCTCAATCTTTTTCAGCATCAGAGAGTTTTCCAGTGAGGTGGCTCTATGCATCAGGTGACCAAAGTACTGAAACTTCAGCTTCAGCATCAGTCCTTCCAGTGAATATTCAGGGTTGATTTCCTTTAGGATGGACTGGTTTGATCTCCTCGCAGTCCAAGAGACTCTCAAGAGTCTTTCCCAGCACCACAATTTGAAAGCATAATTTCTTCAATGCTCAGCCTTCTTTATGATCCAACTCTCACATCTGTACATGACTACAGAAAAAACCATAGGTTTGACTATATGGACCTTTGTTGTCAAAGTGATATCTCTGCTTTTTAATACACTGTCTAGGTTTGGCAAGGCTTATTAGTACTTCATGATTTCAAGGATTTGAAATGTTGATTTTTCAAGAAGATCCACTTTGAGAAATTATGCCACAGAAACGTGCCTCCCAACAAAGACCCAGACTCTAAAGTTGCAGGTCTCCTCATCTGACATCTAGATACCTTAGTTGCTAATGTGACAAAGACTGCTGTTTGCTACTGAATTCAAAATCTTCCCTTCAGAATTTTTGTGGCTCGTGGTTTTTTTCAGAGCTGTATGAAGATCTCCATATAGCTCTGAAAAAAGCCAAGAGGCCCAATAAGGGCTTCTTCTTCGCCTTCTTAAGGTTCTGTGGTGAACTGACCTCAACAAATTTGGTCCTGTACAACTTTTAGTTTTATGAGTATGTCTTGGTAGTTACAAACAGTTGGAAAAAAGTGAAGGGTTTAGCTACCTCCCCACAACCTTGCTGCCAGTTTAGAATAAAAGCAAGTGTCATACAAAAATCTGCCACACATATAAACATTTATTAGCAGGCAGGTACAAAACAGTCATAAAACCTGTTCTAGAAGCTCGCTGATATTCAGATCTCTGTACTTTTTGGTTACTCCTGCATGAAAGGTTCACCTGAGGAAAATGTGATAATATTCCAGCCATCAGTTCAGTTCAGTTCAGCCACTCAGTCATGTCTGACTTTTTGCAACCCCATGAATCGCAGCATGCCAGGCCTCCGTGTTCATCACCATCTCCCGGAATTCACTCAGACTCACGTCCATCGAGTCCGTGATGCC
>SJYV01049235.1:0-14730 GCA_006410875.1 Neotragus pygmaeus | reverse complement strand
GTGTGTGTGTGTGTGTGTGTGTGTGTGTGTACAGGTATAAAAACTTGACAGGCAGAGTAATATTTCACTCAGTGTTAAATGAAGTCTTTGAAAAATCAAGTACAGTCACTCAGTTAACATAGTACAGCCAGTAAACTAAGTTGAAAAGAGAAAAAGTGAATGGAAACACGATCCGGGACCATCTGTCTATGGCATTCACATCGGTTAGATCAGGGATTTTAATTTTGAGCTGTGAAGACCTCCTCCGTAGATGGGTCTTCTTGTGCGGGACGCTTCTGTCCATGTGTCGCCCATGCCCTTCCCGAGGCATGCTCTGTTTCCTGTACTGGATTCCTGAGTTGTCAAAGGATCTTGCTGAATTCCGGGTATCACCAATACCGCCTGCAACCTCGTTCATCTCATTGTGAACCTCCAGCGATGTTAACAGAATATTTCCGTGAGCATCCACCTGATTGGAAGGAAATACACATGCTTAGATAGCTAGCGTAGCATGCCAATAAACCTAACTTCCACATGCAACCCAGGACAGACCTGTGTCATTCTGTCAGGTCACATATACTATGAGAAACTGCACATCTAGCAAACTCAGCATTTTGTTTTAGTATAAAGTGTCATTTTGTGGGCTTAACCGCAAGTTAGAAACTCGATTTCCTTGATTTAAAAAGTCTCGTAGAAAAATTAGATAAAAAGGCAGTCCATTTCAAACTGAAATTTCACATTATGGATACAAGTCCTTATTGAAGACAAAATTAAAGTACTAATGTCTTTCAAGATGTTAAATATTATCACCTTATCCCACAACTATACACTTGGGTAGAAACTATACTCTCCTATTCTTCTTTATTGTCCCCTTTTTGGATGACAACAAAAATTCCCAAATTACCATGAGGATACAAGTGAGTACTCTGATGAATGGACACTCCTGATGACTTTAATGGATCTCCTCACTCAGTCCTGATCCTGGCAGAAGACATCCTTTTTAACTGCTATATTTAAGACAGGCTAAAGTCCCTTCTCACATTGGAGCCAAACTTTAAAAAAGCATATTCTGTGCTAAATATAGCTTCAGATCTTTTATGATGATACCACTGCTCCACTTTATTTGTTGGTCTGCACAAAACTCTCATGGATCATGTCTGAGGCTAGGCCTTAAGGGAGAGGTTCAGGAGGTGAGGAGGGGAGAGAAGAAGCCCAACACTAAGAGTGGGGGCTTGTACAGGAGTATAGGCAGGATGGCCCCAAACCCCAAAGTGACCCGGACACAGGAAGGGCGGTCAACATTCAGTGGCCATCAGACTGGCACAGAGGCACCAAAAAAGACTGAGATACCTCCATCATGGTTTGGGTGAAAGTGAAAGTCACTCAGTCGTGTCAGACTCTTTGTGACCCCATGGACTATAGAGTCCATGGAATTCTTCAGGCCAGAATACTGGAGTGGGTAGCCTTTCTCTTCTCTAGGGGATCTTCCCGACCCAAGGATTGAACCCAGGTCTCCTGCACTGAAGGCAGATTCTTTACCAGCTGAGCCACATGGAAAGCCCAAGAATGGTGGAGTGAGTAGCCTATCCCTTCTCCAGCAGATCCTCCCGATCCAGGGATCGAACCAGGGTCTTCTTGCATTGCAGGTGGATTCTTTACCACCTGAGCTATCAGGGAAGCCCCAAATGATAAATAAATCCATGGAGTTCTCCAAGCCCGAATACTGGAGTGGGTAGCCTTTCCTTTCTCCAGGGGAATCTTCCCAACATAGGGAATGAACACAGGTCTCCTGCATGGTGGGCAGATTCTTTACTAACTGAGTTATCAGGTAAGTCCTACCATCCAATTATGCTTGGGGAAGGAGAGATGTAGTCATTAGGATGTCAGCCCTTTCTCTCCAGCCATTTGAATAAATTATGCAAAAGGGACTTTGCAAACAGAGAGAGAATATAGCCTGAATTGTCCAGGTGTGCTCAATCTAATCACATGAGACCTTAAAAGCAGATAATTTTCTCCAGCTTGAAGCAGAAGAGAAAGCAAGGATGTGGCAGAAGTTGAAAGCCAGAGGAACTGGAAGCATAAAGAGTACATTCGTCCTTGATTGAGAGAACTACAGAGAAGGCCTGGAAAGAAAGGGGGCAGCTTCAAGGAGCAAAGAAAGGCCCTGGCCTACAGCCAGCAAGACAACCTCAGTCCTACAACCCCAAGGAACTACGGTATCCAATGAGCTGAGCCCTATTGTACTCAGAGTTCTGACCAAACCAACTATGAGATAATATTTGGGCGTTATTTTAAATGTTATGTTTGTGGTAAATGGTTATGGCAACAATCAAAACTAGTGCAGGAGAGAAGAGGGAAGATTTCAGAGGGGAGATGAATTTGAACTGGGCCTTAAAGAATGAGTACAAATTTCTCAGGCAAAGAGCCAGAGAAACACCAAGGCACAGCCTTAAGAGTGGCTGAAATGTTTTGAAAAGGGCAAACTAGTTGAGTGGGACTGAAGTCCCGGAGAGAATGGATGCAGGCACTCCTGGTCCACACTCAGGGGAGACAGCGGAGGTGACTGTCATTCTCATCCCTGTCATCCTCATCCGCTTATCACCTTATCCTTATAAGAAAGAGCACCTGGTGATAAACGGGAAGCAGACGAAAGTCAAGCTATTAAAAGAATTTCCCCTTTACCCTTTAGGTAATGAGAAATAAAAGTGGTTTCCAGGTGAAAAAGTGATATATTTCTGAAACCCAACTGAAGCAGCAGAATAAAGAATAGAAGATGGGTTTGAAGGGAGAAAGTGAAGAGACAGACCCTAGCTGGTGTGCACTGCACTGGCCTCTGTTTTTTGAGGGCAGTCTGGGAGAGAAACATCAGGAGGTAGTAACTGCTCCCTGCCAGCTACTGCAACCCATTCCTGTATGTCCTCTAGGTGACACTGGACGCTCAGCGATGTCTCACCACCGCCTGGTCACTTCTGCATCTCTGCAGTTAAGCAGGTGGGAAAGAAGTGGAGGAGTTACTCATCATCCTGCTCCCACCTGGCCCTTCCTAAGCTCCCTGGAGAAACAATCACATCGTGGACTCAGGGTACAGCAGCTGGCCCACATTAGCCTGGTTGGGTTCAATATCTCACAGCATCTACTGTCCCCTGCAAGTGGAAGCAGTTAGTTTGGGGATGCTGGGAGACACAAACAGACCAAGATAATACCATGCACATTAGGGAGAAGGCTTTTTATGAAGACTTGTTCCTGGGGAAGTGCCAGGAGCCAGCGTGAGGAATCCACCCGTGACAAGGTCATGCAGCAGAGATCTGATGGGCAAGACGAATCAGATCTCAAGGTTTTCCCCTGGTATTTCCTGAGCATGTACCCCCCAAAATAAGAATCTGCCTGCTTTTCCACTCTTCTGACACACTCTGGAAAAAGTTAACTCAGGCCTTTAGTCTTCTGCATTTGAAAGGGATGTTTCAGTTAAACCCCCTCTGATAACTCTCTAGCTTGCCTAACAGGTTCCCCCAGAACTCTTACAGCTTGTGAGTTGCTAACAGCCCCCCAACCATGAGAGGCACAAAGCTTAAAAGCATCTCAAAGATACAGAGCCTTTTCTAAACAGCTAAAAATCATATTGGTGATGGATTTCACTGTTGACTCAATGATTGCTGCCAGGCCTCCATATTCTTTATGTTTTAGGCACCTGGGAGGATATTAATCAATGTAAATGGGATATGGAAAAAGATATATAATAGTTTTGATGTTAGCAACACTAGACTTTTGAGTTAATTACTTTTCTTTTGTTACAAATCACTGTACTCCTTTTACTTGTTATAAGTTGCTGCATCCTTGCTATTTAAGAATGTAACTTTATTTAGTGTTTTTCTGAGAGTGGCACCAGACTTTGAGAAGAATAACACAAATAAGCCTTCTGGTTGACAAACCTTATCAGAAAAGGGCTGTAAAATGTTAATTGGCCCTTTTGGCCCGAAGATGATGTAAATCACCAAAGATTTGTGTATACAACTAGGTATGCAGAAAGAAAAGCCTGGTCTTGATAAGAGTCTGAGCTGCTAACGCTGCATAATTTTGTATTACCCACTGACCTCTATGTACAATCAAAAAGGTATAAAAGGCCTTTCTAGACAATAGAGGCCGGGCCAGTCATTGGAAGGACTGGTTTCCCCTGTGTCTCCTCTTTACTCTATTTTCAGGCTGAATTTCCATCTGGGGCATGGAGGCTCACTATGTCTACTTACTTGTCCCGGCTTCTAAGAGCCGTGAGAGAGAGCCCAAGGCGGGGCTCTCTGATATTCAAACGGACGCCGGTGGCCTAACGTAGATGGTGCAAGTCCCTTGTCTGGAACTTTATTGGCTTTCCACATAAACCAAGTTATTCATCCTCTTTTCTCCACTTAATTTTCCTACTACACTATTTCTTCCTAATCTTATACTAATAAATACATGTTTTCCTCACCTATGCTGTCCCCACTTCGAATTTCCCTGGATCCACCGGGGCTGGACCCCAGCAGGGAAGGAACAGAGTGAAAGAAGAGTAATAGTTCTGCTTTCTTTTTTTTTTTTTTTTAATTCAGTGGAGAGAAAAATTCTAATGGGGCTTGAACCTCCAAGTACTGGGAATAACAGACCTTTATAAGAACCTGTGTTCCATATCTGTTCTTTTCATCATTTCTCCTGGAATGACTGTCAGTAAAATCCTTATAACAAAAAAGTCAACCTTCCCATTTTGGGTATCAATGAAGTGTCTGGTGGTTTGGAGCTCAGACATGTGGGAAGGAGCAGCCTGGCAGGTAAATAAAAATGTGGCTGAAACAGGAGGAGACAGCAAAGGAAAGGCCAACGAGGGACTGGGCAATAGCATGTCCTCCACAGAGACCACCCAGGAGCTGTGGGTGTGCTGGGGCCACCAGAAGTCGTCACTGTCTCTAAGAAGGGGGTGATCTGGACCTGCTTCAGAAGCTGTGGGCAGTTGGCTCTTAAGGCAACAGAGGTGAGTGTGATTTGTCAGATGAACTGGGCTTTACCCAGAGGCACAGAGGAGTAAGAGAAGGTCCTTGTCTCGAGGAGAAGAGCTTCAAATAATCAGCAAATGCACTTTAGAAGACATTGCATATTTATTACCCTTAAAGCACATTTTAAAATAATGCCCACAATGCCATTTCTTTCTAGTTACTAATAATGCCATATGCAAAGCTCCTTTTATCAAAATTTAGGGATTATGATGCTTTTGTAGAACAAAATACCAATTAAAGAAAAGTCTTTTCTTAACGACAAAAGTATTTTGTGATACGTTTATTAGGATGGACTTCGGCAGTTCTAATGACTCAGATTTTCATCTGGCTTTAAAAATATGTTTATCTGTTTTCTTGGAGGAGGGCATGGCAGCCCACTCCATATTCTTGCCTGGAGAACCCCATGGACAAAGGAGCCTGGTGGGCTACTGTCTATAGGGTCGCAAAGAGTTGGACATAACTGAGTGATTGAACACACATTTATTTTATACAGTGTGAAGTAGTGTGAAGTAAGAACCTATCAAGGAAAAGAACTTGGAAAAAAATATGTATACATGTATGTAAAGCTGAATCACTATACTGTATATCTAAAACTTATACAATATTGTAAATCAGCTAGGCTGCTAACTCACTTCAGTCATGACCGACTCTGTGCGACCCCACAGATGGCAGACCATCAGGCTCCTCCAACCCTGGGATTCTCCAGGCAAGAACACTGGAATGGGTTGCCATTTCCTTCTCCAATGCATGAAAGTGAAAAGTGAAAGTGAAGTCGCTCAGTCGTGTCCACCTCTTAGCGACCCCATGGACTGCAGCATACCAGGCTCCCCTGTCCATGGGATTTTCCAGGCAAGAGTACTGGAGTGGGGTGCCATTGCCTTCAATAAAAATTTTTTAAAATGTAGTTTNGAAAAGTGAAAGTGAAGTCGCTCAGTCGTGTCCAACTCTTAGCGACCCCATGGACTGCAGCATACCAGGCTCCTCTGTCCATGGGATTTTCCAGGCAAGAGTACTGGAGTGGGGTGCCATTGCCTTCTCTGAGATATATGCTACCATATATAAAATAGATAAACAACAAGGTCCTACTTATGCACACGGAACTATAGTCAATATCCTGTAATAAACTATAATGGGAAAAAATCTGGAAAAGAGTGTATATATAGATACCTCTGTCTATCTATCTATGGCTTCCCAGGTGGCGCAGTGGTAAAGAATCTGCCTGCCCATGTAGGAGACACAAGACATGTGGGTTCGACCCCTGGGTTGGATTGATCCCCTGGAGGAATGCGTGGCAACTCATTTCAATATTTTTGCCTGGAAAATTTCATGGACAGAGGAATATGGCAGGCAATAGTCCAAGGTGTCTAACAAAGAGTTGGACATGGCTGAGCAGACAGGTATATATGTGTATATTATATAGAGATCTGAATCACTTTGCTCTACACCAGAAACTAACACAACACTGGAAATCAACTATAAATAAAATAAAAACAGACAATAAAACAAACAAAACTCCCCCTGGGGTTTCTAAGAGAGATCCAGGATTGAGATCATGAGGCCCAGAAGCAGTCTGAACTGGGAGGCTCAGTGCTCATTAGGAGCCCAGGCCCCTGGGGCATACTCCTGAGCTGGGGACCGAGCTGCTGGATCTGGGGCAGGTTTGCGTCTTGCTCAGCCGAAGGTACTGGCAGGAGCTGGTGTGGGCAGGAGCCGTAGGGCTTCACCGCTCAGAGAGCAACACTGAAGGTCAGGCTAATCTGGCAGCTTTTCCTTCCCCACCTCCCCCTCAGCATCCTACTGCCTCCAGAAGGCCTGAGCAGGGAGGAGGGAGAAGGGAGGCCCGAGGGCTGAGACTCGGCTTGGCTACCACGTCTCCAGGTTGCCCGAGGGCCACTTCTGCTTCTCTTAGTTAGTCAGTTCAGTCACTCGGTCATGACCAACTCTTTGCGACCCCATGGACTGCAGCATGCCAGGCTTCCCTGTCCATCACCAACTCCCGGAGCTTGCTCAAACTCATGTCCACAGAGTTGGTGATGTCATCCAACCATCTCTACTGCTCTNTCTGCTTCTCTTAGTTAGTCAGTTCAGTCACTCGGTCATGACCAACTCTTTGCGACCCCATGGACTGCAGCATGCCAGGCTTCCCTGTCCATCACCAACTCCCGGAGCTTGCTCAAACTCATGTCCACAGAGTTGGTGATGTCATCCAACCATCTCTACTGCTCTGAGCTGGGTTCCAAACCCAAGGGAGTTTTGGCAAGCTATTAATCCTTATTAAATAGCCAGCCATTAATCTCAATTAACTTGATTGTTAATTGAGGGAAAAAAAGCAGCAAAAACAGCACAAAAATCAGCACAAAAAAAGGGAGGAAGACTGTCAACATAAAAATCACTCATGGCATGCAGACAGGCTGCGGTCTTTGAGAACCAGTGGGAGTCAGGAGGTCCTAGCTCTGTCCACCCTTTTGCCAAGACCAGAGAAGAGCAGGAGTTCGCAACGCTAAACCAGGAGCTGATGGATAGTTATAGGGCATCTGTTATGTAGACGAGCAATTTTCAGAGAATTGGAAAAATTAATAAATTCAAACTTAAAACCATACCGAACAGTCTATAATTTCTCTTTGCTACAAATTACATTTCAGACTTGTGCCCTGTCATTATATCACATAAGCATTGATCAGAATCATACAGCTGTGTAAGTAGGAATAACAGGCGCTCAATAGATAGTTATTGAGTAAAAATGCTTTCCAAGATCCTGAGATGGGGTATCAGCGGTTTACTTTGATTGTTGCTTTATATTGAAGTGAAGTCACTCAGTCGTGTCCGTNCAGAATCATACAGCTGTGTAAGTAGGAATAACAGGCGCTCAATAGATAGTTATTGAGTAAAAATGCTTTCCAAGATCCTGAGATGGGGTATCAGCGGTTTACTTTGATTGTTGCTTTATATTGAAGTGAAGTCACTCAGTCGTGTCCGTCTCTTTGTGACCTCATGGACTGTAGCCTACCAGGCTCCTCTGTCCATGGGATTTTCCAGGCAATAGTCCTGGAGTGGATTGCCATTTCCTTCTCCAGGGGATTTTCCCAACCCAGGGATCGAACCGGGGTCTCCTGCATTATAGAGAGATGCTTTACCATCTGAGCCACCAGGGAAGTATTAGTGCGTGTTTATTGTGGCAAGCTTGAGAGATGGAGAAAACCATAAGAAAGTTGACTTGACATTACTGTAGTGAACAGTTCTGTGTATATATTTCTAGTTCTCTTTTTCTATGTACATATACACAGCTTTCAAAGATAAAATCTTTGATGCAAAAGTAAGTAGGGGAGGGGAGGATATATTAGAAGTCTGGGATTAACCTTTACATACTGCTGTTCTTGCCTGAAAAGGCCCATGGACAGAAGAGCCTGGAGGGCTACAGTCCATCAGGTTGCAGAGAGTCAGATGAGACTGAGTGACTGAACAACAAATCGTAGGCAGGAAGGATGAGTGGTCCCTAGTTAAGGAGGCCCTGGGTATGTTATGTACAGTTTCTAATCCCCCCTCTTCCACCAATTCATGGGAAGGACTGGAATGAATCTCTCCACTCTCTGAGCATCTGTCCTTTCATATACAACAAGGGATCTGGACACACTGATTTCTAAGATGCTCTGCAGATAACACCCTGTATGGGGCTAAGAAAACAGAAAGTGGACTCTAGAATTGCAATCGTAAGCTTCAGGCAAAGGTGACACATATACATTAATTGAGAGAGGCAGTTGCTAGGATAAGAGAACCCACAGGGCAAAACTTAGAGCCTATGAATAAATTCCATTTTTTGACCTCAAAGCTTTTTTACAGAAGGAAGGGAAAGGAAAAGTGAAGTCTCTCTGTCATGTCCGAATCTTTTCAACCCCTGTAGCCGAACCAGGCTCCTCCGTCCGTGGGATTTTCCAGGCAAGAATACTGGAGTGGTTGCCATTTCCTTCTCCAGGGGATCTTCCTGACCCAGGGATCAAACCCAGGTCTCCCGCATTGCAGGCAGACGCTTTACCCTCTAAGACACCAGGGAAGCCAGGAAAAAAAAGAAACAAGGTTGAGATCACAGAGTGGGTACCCTCCAGGAAGTACATACAGGGGTCAAGGGGAATAATGGCTGGAGCAGCAACTCTCCTGGCTTATGGTATCCATAGCCTGGTCAGAATGGGCCTGATATCAAAGAAGAGTCAGTGTGAAGTCACATAGCTTCCTGCACAGCACTGTGCCTCCCAGAGCTTGTGTACAGCTTGGAGGTCAATTGCACACCCCAGAGCTGCATCCACCTGGTCACAATCTAGATGCTGAATGAACAGGGCTGTTTCTGAACAAATCTGAACTGATGAGTCTACCTTCATACCCTCCTCAGCCATCCTCCTTCCTTTAGAATTTTCCTTTGGTGACTCAGATGCTCAGAGTTTCTTAGCAACCTCTGAAAATGGTGCCTAATCAAGGTTGATGCCCTGTAGACATGGCCTATGTTCCAGAATTTTCCAAACTTCTAGGTTTCCTCTTTTGTACCATTCAGTTTGGGAGCCACTAGTCACATGTAGCTCTTTGCATTTCAAATTCCTTTTCTTTTTTTTGACTGTGCTGGGTCTTCATTGTGGCACATGGTTTCTTTACTGTCATGTGTGGGCTTCTTTAGTTGTGGCACTTAGGTTCTTTAGCTGTGGGCAGGCTTAGTTGCCCTGTGGCATGTGGGACCTTAGTTCCCTCACCAGAGATCAAACTCACGTCGTCTGCATTGCAAAGCAGGTTCTCAACCACTGGATCACCAGGAAATTCCTTTCAAAATTCAATTCATTAAAATTAAATACAAATATGGTTCCTCAGTCACACTAGCGACAATTTTCAGTGCTCAATAGCTACGTGTGGCTAGTGGCCATCATCTGGAGAGTGCAGATAAAGGGCCTTTTCACTGTCACAGCACGTTCTAGCTGACAATGTTGCTGATCCCTCATGGCCCGAGCATTCAACTCCAAGGCTCCCAGGCCTCCTTACAAAAATTTGGATGTAGGAAGGGCAAGTAGAAAATGGTTTGGGGGACCTTGTGCCCAGAGTGTTTTAAACCCTTACTTTCAATTCCACTCGTTTGAGAAATTACTAGTATGGTTAATACTAGCAATGATCAGTACAATGAACTGAATGTTTGGTCCCTGCAAAATTCCTCTTTTGAAGATCTGTTCTCTCTCTCTCATTTTTGCTCAGTTGGGTCTGACTCTTTACAACTCCATGGACTATGCCCACTGGGCTTCTCTGTCCATGAAATTCTCCAGGCAAGAATACTGGAGCGGGTTGCCATTTCCTTCTCCAGGAGATCTTTCCAACCCAGGGATTGAACCCAAGGATCAAACCCAGGTCTCCTGCATTGCAGGCAGATGTTTTACTGTCTGAGCCACTAGGGATGCTCCTTTGAAATCCTAACCCTCAGTATAAGTAGGAAGTGAGGCCTCTGGGAAGTGATTAGGTGATGAGGGTGGAGCCCTTATGAATAGGATTAGTGCCCTTATACAAGATCCACGGGACTTCCCTGGTGGTGCAGTGGATGAGAATCTACCTGCCAATGCAGGGGATATGGGTTTAGTCCATGGTCTGGAAAGGTTTCTCATGCTGTGGACCAAGGAAGCCCCTGGGCCACAACTACTAAGCCTGCATTCTACAGCCTGTGAGCTGCAACTACTGAGCCTGTGTGCCACAATCACTGATGCCCACATGCCTAGAACCTGTGCTCCACAACGAGAGAAGCCACTGCAGCGAGAAGCCCTGCACCACAAGTGGAGAGCAGGCCCTGTCCACCAGAACTAGAGAAAGCCCAGGCAAAAGCACCGAGACCCAGGGCAGCCAAAAAGAAACAAATAAATAGAGAGACCCAGAGAACCCTGTTGCCCTCTTTCTGCTGTGTGAGGATACTATGAACAGAGGGTCCTCACCAGAATCCAACCATGCCTGTACTCTGATCTTAGGCTTCAGCCTCCAGAACTGTGAGAAATAAACTTCCATTGTTCCTAAACTGCCCAGTCTGTGATGCTTTGTTACAGCAGCCCAAGCAGACTAGCAGACATACAGCTGCTCTGAAAGCAATTCGGAAGCCACACTGGGCATTTTATGCAACACAGTGGCGGAAGGCAGGCAACTCAGTTGGTGAGGGGCCAGGAAGGGAGGGGTACAGAGATTCCCAGAGCCAACACGTTCAGAGAACAGCAGATGGTACCTGAAGGCTAAGAGTGATATCTGGACTTGCCAAAGGAGGAAGCGTGTGGATGCACGAGGAAAGCGTTCTGAATACTCCTGCGTGCTTCATGTACTGGCCAGATCTGTCACCAATAAAGCTCAGGAGTATTTTCAGGAGTCATCGTGGCATGTCTCTTAGAGTCCGCCCATTTCCCCTCAAGAACAAAGGCTGTTGTAGGAGTGTGTGTGTGAGTTAGTTGCTCAGTTGTGTTAAGACTCTTTGTGACCCAATGGACTGTAGCCCACCAGGCTTCTCTGTCCATGGAATTCTCCAGGCAAGAATACTGGAGTGGGTTTCCATTTCCTTTTCCAGGGGATATTCCCGATCTGGGATCAAATCCGCATCTCCTGCATTGCAGGCAGATTTTTACCGCTGAGCCACTAGGGAAGCCCACTGTAGGAATGTTCAATAACAGTAACTGTTGTACTTGGGGGAAATGTGTTTATTCAACACAATGTGTATTTAGGCACAGTTACTGTTCTTGGAAGGAAAGTTATGACCAACCTAGGTAGCATGTTGAAAACCNGTACCAACTTACATTCCTGCCAAGAGTGTAGGAGGGTTCCCTTTTCTTCACACCCTCTCCAGCATTTATTGTTTGTAGATTTTTTTTTTTTTTTTATGATGGCCATCCTGACTGGTATAAGGTGATACCTCATTGTATCTTTTATTTGTGTTTCTCTAATTAGCAGTATTGGGCATCTTTTCAGGCTGGCCATCTAGTCAGCAAAATTTTTAATGTTTACCTTTAACAGCATCAGATATGCATTTAAAACATGCATTTGTATGCTGACTTTAAACTGTAAGAACTGATATCTATAATTACAGATTTTTAAAAATATGAACATATAAAGGCTTTAAGAAGACTGCTGAGAAATTGAAACAAATTTTCAGGAAAACAATAAAAATGGACTCATGAATTTTCTTCTGCATCTGATTTATACTATATTAGTTGTGCATTCTGCTTAATTTTGAGTGTGGATTTAGAGATTTTGAGGGTTTTGTTTCTGTTTTAAAATTTAGGCTTCACTCAAAAAGATATTTCTGTAGCACAACAATATAACCTTTTTAAAGAGCACCATTTAGAAGAAATCNGATTTATAATATATTAGTTGTGCATTCTGCTTAATTTTGAGTGTGGATTTAGAGATTTCGAGGGTTTTGTTTCTGTTTTAAAATTTAGGCTTCACTCAAAAAGATATTTCTGTAGCACAACAATATAACCTTTTTAAAGAGCACCATTTAGAAGAAATCTAAACCTGTTTAAATTATGAGGGGATTTGGAAAAACAGCATTGTATGTGTCTGTGTGTCTGTGTAATGGAAACAATAATAAAGCGAAGAAATTCTTGTTTCCTTGGAAACAGTGTGACCAAAGCACACGGTGTATGCATAGTAGGATGTGGACTAATTTAGAAACACACCAGCACGGTGCTAAGTATACATTCCAGTAAGAAATTCAAAGTCACGTTGCCTGTGAAAGCCTGATTTTATTCACAAATCCTGGTTTCTCTGACCAACTGTATGTGCCACTGAAAGGACAGGAGCCATTTACAGTCATTTCACTGCCTTCACCCATTCATGAACACCCAGGGACCTATTCTGACCACTGGAAGGCCACAGGCACTGCACTCCTCCAGGGAGCTGCGAGAGGTTTGGGTCAGTGACGCACTAAGAGCATCAGAAAGAACCAGAAGATCTCATGAGCCTGAGAATAAGTGAATTTAGTTAGAAGCATGTAAAAGTAAAGAAATATAGGAACAAGCCCAGTATGTCCATCGGTGGAGGTACATTTTTGAAGACTTGAAGTGATGCAAGGTAAAAGATAAAGACAAAATTTCATATAGAGACAACAGTGTGCTTTCACTAAAATAGTGTTTATAATTGCAATGACATTTGGTTTTTATTGATAAAATAAATGGAAATGACATCTAATTGCAAAGTTTGTAACTGGAAATACATAAGAGTCAGATGAGCCAGCTTGTGGAAGAAACTGCTTGGTGCCCTCTTTCTGGGTTCAGACCACTAGACCGCCCAGGTGTGACCTAAACCATGTCCCTTACGATCACACAGTGTACAGACCACTAGACCATCCAGGTGTGACCTAAACCATGTCCCTTACAATTGCACAGTGGAAGTGACAAACAGATTCAAGGATTAGATCTGATAGAGTGCCTAAAGAACTATCGATTGAGGTTTCTGACATACAAGAGGCAGTGGTCAAGACAATTCCTGCTGGGGGCCAGCGTGAGGAACTCTGCCCATGGCAAAGGTCATGAGGAGGCTTCGGGCATACACAAAGGTGTGATCAAGCCTCAGGAAACCCCCTGCTCCCGAGCATCTACCCCAAAACCAGAGTACTTTACAGGGGGGCTCTCCCCTATAACCATTTCTCTCGGAGAAGGAGTAAACGTGCAGCTCCAAGGCAATAAAAATTCCTGGGCGTGACAAGACTGAAGGTTATCTAGCCCACCTGTATAGGTTCGTCCAGCTACATGTGATTGTTTACAACCCCCAACTGTGAGAGGCACGANTACTTTCTTCAATTTAAGTCTGAATTTGGCAATAAGGAGTTCATGATCTGAGCCACAGTCAGTTCCCAGTCTTATTTTTGCTGACTGTATAGAGCTTCTCCATCTTTGGCTGCAAAGAATATAATCAATCTGATTTTGGTATTGACCGTCTGGTGATGTCCATGTGTAGAGTCATCTCTTGTGTTGTTGGAAGAGGGTGTTTGCTACGACCAATGTGTTCTCTTAGCAAAACTCTATTAGCCCTTGCCCTGTTTCATTCTGTACTCCAAGGTCGAATTTGCCTGTTATTCCAGGTATTTCTTGACTTCCTACTTTTACATTTCAGTCCCCTATAATGAAAAGGACATTTTGGGGGGGTTTAGTTCTAGAAGGTCTTGTAGGTCTTCATGGAACCATTCAACTTCAGCTTCTTTAACATTACTNAATTTGCCTGTTATTCCAGGTATTTCTTGACTTCCTACTTTTACATTTCAGTCCCCTATAATGAAAAGGACATTTTGGGGGGGTTTAGTTCTAGAAGGTCTTGTAGGTCTTCATGGAACCATTCAACTTCAGCTTCTTTAACATTACTGGTCAGGGCATAGCCTTAGATTACTGTGATATTGAATGGTTTCCCTTGGAAACAGAGATCATTCTGTGAATTTTGAGATTGCATCCAAGTACTGCATTTTGGACTCTTTTGTTGACTATGATGACTACTCCATTTCTTCTAAGGGATTCTTGCCCACGGTAGTAGATATAACGGTCATCTGAGTTAAATTCACCCATTCCAGTCCATTTTAATTCGCTGATTCCTAAAATGTCAAAGTTCACTCTTGCCATCTCCTGTTTGACCACTTTCAATTTGCATTGATCATGGACCTGACATTCCAGGTTCCTATGCGATATTGCTCTTTACAGCATCAGACTTTACTTCCATCACCAGTCACATCCACAACTGGGTATTGTTTTTG
>SJYV01049233.1:0-15755 GCA_006410875.1 Neotragus pygmaeus | reverse complement strand
ACCACCACAAAGAGAAGGCTTTTGTCTCTGCCTCCTTCTACCAGCCTGGAGCAGGTGCAGCCATCTTGTAACCATGAGGACAAATGCCATGTGCTGAACCCTGGGATTTCTTTGGAAGGAATGATCTTCAAGCTGAAACTCCAGTACTGTAGCCACCTCATGCGAAGAGTTGACTGATGCTGGGAGGGATTGGGGGCAGGAGGATAAGGGGACAACCGAGGATGAGATGGCTGGATGGCATCACGGACTCGATGGACATGAGTCTGAGTGAACTCCCAGAGATGGTGATGAACAGGGAGGCCTGGCGTGCTGCAATTCATGGGGTCGCAAAGAGTCAGACATGACTGAGCAACTGAACTGAACTGAACTGAAGATAGCAGAGAAGAAATATGGAAACCCTTCCCTAAAGGCATTCTTGGCAGTAGAACTGACCCCAGCTTTCCTCTCCCAAGTATGTGGTGGCATGCAGCACATAAATCTTTATCTGGAGAAACCATGGAGTTTCCTGTTACCTGTAGACAAACACATTCCTGAATGATCTATCATGGCATACACAAGATAAAAAGAATCTTAGACAAGATCTAGGGCATAGTCGAAGTGTGTTCCTCAGAAGACTAGTGTTGGGAAATGTTAGTGGTCATATATACGAAGCATGGACAGGGTGTTTGTCAAAGAGCACAGGAAGTTCTCAGGCCACAACGCAAACAGCTTATTTCTGTAGGACTCGTCAGGGCCTTCAGGACGCCAACAGACCTATGAATTCCCTAAGGAAGATATAGCCTGAGCTATTTGACTATCAGCTGTCCTTTTACGGGAGCACTTCTTTGAATTGTTGTTTTTGTTCAGTCACTAAGTCCTGACTCTTTGTGGCCCCATGAATTGCAGCACGCCAGACTTCCTTGTCCTTCACTCTCCTGGAGTTCACTCAAACTCATGTCCATCGAGTCAGTGATGCCATCCAACCATCTCGCCCTCTGTCAAGATGCCCCCTTCTCCTCCTGCCCTCAATCTTTCCCAGCATCAGGGTCTTTTCCAATGAGTCAGTTCTTCGCATNAAGAGTTGACTCATTGGAAAAGACTCTGATGCTGGGAGGGACTGGGGGCAGGAGGAAAAGGGGACAACAGAGGATGAGATGGCTGGATGGCATCACGGACTCGATGGACATGAGTCTGAGTGAACTCCGAGAGATGGTGATGAACAGGGAGGCCTGGCGTGCTGCAATTCATGGGGTCGCAAAGAGTCAGACATGACTGAGCAACTGAACTGAACTGAACAGTAATGAATAGACCCTTCCAGCTGATTCCCCTGGGAAATGGCCAAAGTACATGAAACAGGGGTCTGCAAGATACTGGTCATCAGGCAACGAAGGACAGTGACCCTTGAAGGTGGAAAACAAATGAGGGGAGCGCTGGGGTCACCCCAACTTACTGCCTAGAAAGAGGCCCCAGGCTGGGCTACGGGCAGCAGGACCTGGTGGAGCCCACTGGTCTCTGAATGGAGGAGACGGGCCAGAGTACAGAGGGCGCAGGATGGCCAGAGGCCACCCACAGGATGCCCGGGAGGAGAGATCCGCCCAGAGAGAAGCCCAAGAGTGACACAGCCTCTCCCCTCTAGTGCTCACCTGAGAACTAGCCGATGCAGGCAGCTGGAAACTGCCACAAGCCAGGGAAGGAGCCACAGGGGGATTCAAGGTGGCCGTCTCCACTGTCCTCACAGGGCGCATTATTAATGCTTGCTCCCACTGTTTTGTCTCAGAGGACAGAACCTCAAGGTTCAGGAGCCATGGGTCGCGTGCTCAGAACCTGTGATCTGACTGAACTGTGGGAAGTCCCTGGCGGCTCAGCTGGTAAAGAGTCCGCCTGCGATGCAGGAGATACAGGTTCAGTCCCTGGGTCAGGAAGATCCCCCGGAGAAGGGGTGGGCTACCCACTCCAGTATTCCTGGGCTTCCCTGGCTGCTCAGCTGCTAAAGGGTCCGCCGGCGATGCAGGAGACCTGGCTTTGACCCCGAGGTTGGGAAGATGCCCTGGAGGAGGGCATGGCAAGCCACTCCAGTATTCTTGCCCGGAGAACCCCCATGGACAGAGGAGCCTGGTGTGCTGCAGTCCATGGGGCTGCAGAGAGCCGGACACGACTGAGCGAGTGAGCGGAGCAGAGCACAGCGCGTGGGGATGATTAGCCCTAGACCATCTCCTGCTCCTGCCCCACCTGGGATAATCTCTAAAAGCAAGACGCAAAGGGACTGAACTGCAACCTCCAGCAAAGCTCGAGGACACTCACAGAAGTTCGGAAACAGCCACTGCGGCTCAGCCAGCGCAGAGCCTGCCAGCAGTGGGGGACCCAGGCCCAGCCCCTGGGCTGGGAAGGTCTCTGGGAAGGGAATGGCACCCACTCCAGCATTCTCGCCTGGGAAATCCCATGGACAGAGGAGCCTGGCAGGATTACAAAGAGTCAGATATGACTGAGTGACTGACACCTGCAGCTTCATCTTCGTTTCCACAAGGAAAATCCCCAATGTCTGCTGTCCAATTAAACGCCACAGGACCACTATATAGAGGACATTTCAACATATACGGGGGAGACGCACCAATCAATTGAAACCACCTCAGGACTGACACAGATGTTAGAATCAGCACACAAAGCATTTTAAAAGATGTTAAAACAGTAATCCATATGGTCACGGAGCTAAGTGGAGACATGGAAGATATTTTTAAAAGACCCAAAATGAAACTCCAGACATAAAACTATAATGTCTCAAATGAAAACTACCCTGTTGGGATCAATGATAGATTGGAAATTAAGGGGGAAAAGATTAATGAATTTGAAGGAACAGCAGTAGAAACCATTCAAAAGGAAACAAAGAGAAAATAATTTTAAATTAGAGAATTATCAGGCAGTGGGCTAGCTTTACGCAGTGTGTAATGGTAATCCTCCAGGAATATAAATAGAACAAGTATCTAAAGAAATAATGGCTGAGTGGTTTCCACGTTGGAGGAAACTTTGAATGCACAGATCCAGGAAACTCCGAGAACTCCAAGCACAAGCAAATGACACCAGGACGCATTGTAAGAGGCAGTTCGCTAACCACAGATAAAGAGAAAGCCCGTGGAGCAGCCAGAAACAAGTGACACGCCACATACAGAAGGCACACAAGAGAGACGGCAGACTTCCTGTGAAAACCGGCGCGGGAGGGAAGACACTGATGAAACCCCTGGAAGAAGACAAACCCCGAGAGGCGGACACCAGTGAACCCAGGATGCTTCACCAACACAGCTGCTCTGCAAGAAATGGCAAGCGTGGCACTTCCAGCAGAAAGAAATAACACCAGAGGAAACGACCGGCCTGTGCAAGCAAGGACATCAGCAAGCACGCCGTAAATGAAGTGGTGCAATAATACACATTCAGCGTGGTGTAATGTAGCTGCCCTGTGAGAAGCAGACACTAATATAATCAAGCAGAAACCACAGAATAAAAAGTACAGAACTGAGTCATAAAGATATTCAATTCATCCATAGGAAGGCAGTAAAAGAGGTAAGGGGGAAAGGGGACAACTGAGAAAAACACAAAATATTTAATTTAAATCTAACTAATAAATATTCTCACATTGTAGGCAGATGCTTTACCATCTGAACCACCAGGGAAGGTAAATGTAAATTGTCTAAATACTCCACGAAAAAGCAGATATTGCCAGACTGGATAGGAAAAGTGAGACCCTATAGCATACTGACACGCTACGTTAATATAAAGATATGCTACATTAATAGAGAGGAAATGTGAATCTGGAAGAGTAGATTTCATAGCAAAATATTGTTAGGAACCAATGTGGCCATTTTGCAATGAGAGAAGGCTCAGTCTATTAAAAGGACACGACAGTCCTAAGTGGTCTTGTACTTAATTACAGAATTTCACAATATGGTACTCGAGGCAAAACCTGATGGAGATGCAAGCTTAAATAGACAGATCCGCAGTCATCGGCAAAGGCTGCAAGGCCTCTCAGCAAACGATGCTGAAGCTGAAGCTCCGAAACTGTGGCCACCTGATGCGAAGAGTCACTTCATTGGAAGAGACTCTGATGCTGGGGAAGACTGAGGCAGGAGGAGAAGGGGACGACAGAGGATGAGACGGTTGGATGGCATCACTGACTCGATGGACATGCGTTTGAGCAAACTCTGGGAGATGGTGATGGACAGGGAGGCCTGGCGTGCTGCCGCCCATGGGGTCGCAAACCCTCAGACTCAACTGAGCGACTGCACACGTACGGCTGATAGATCAAGTAGATGGATCGTTAAAGACACAGATGATGTGAGTGACGCTGAAAACGAACCGTGTGACAGCGTGTTGCTTAGCATCCCACCCAGCAAGAGTGGTACTCCCCATTCTTGTCAAGGACGCAGGAAAACGTTTACAGTCATAGACCCTATTCTAGGCATAAAACATATCTCAGATTATTTTAAAGGACTCAAGTCAGTCAAATATGCTCTTTGTCAACAAAACTAAACTAGAAATCAATAAAAGAAAATCTCTAGAAAATCTTCTGAATGTTTAGACTAAATGATCTACTTCTAAATAACTCACGGTTCAAAAGAGAAATTAAAGGGGAAATGAGAGAGTGTTGTGGATTGAATGGAAATGAAAACACAACTAAAATAGTAATTGAGGGAAGTAAGGCTGTGATTGTCTCAGGAAGCACAGAAACAATATTTAGAAAATGTAACATCCATTCCGGATAAAGCACTCCAAAAGCTGGTCATGGAAGGAAACGTCTTCAACCTGAAAGAGCACCTGTTCAAAACCTTCAGGGAACATAATGCATGATGGAAAAGATATAAAGGCTTACTTCTAAGGTCAGAAATAAGATGATGATGTCTGCTCCCGCTGCTCATGTTCGACACTGTGCTGGCATTTCTGCCCGATGTAATAAGGCAAAAAAAAAGAAACGAAATCCATCCAGATTAGAAAGGAAGGGCTAAAACTGTCTTTGTTCACAGTAATTAGGATTCTGTAGGAATGTGATGCAATCAACAAAAAAGATACTAGACCTAATATCTGAGTTTATCAAGTTTTCAGTATCAAAGATCAATATAAAAAAACCAAAAGAATTTCTATAAAGTAGGACCAGTCAAAAATTGAAATAAAAATTACTTAAAAATTGACAAAGTATGATTTTGTACCAAAAGTATGACAAATATGGCACAAGGTTAAAAGACCTGTATACTAGAAACTACAAAACATTGTTGAGAGAAATGACATAAAATCTGAATGGAAAGATACACAAGTGTCTGTGGGTCAAAATTCAAAATTATTAAGCTGACAATCACATCCTAAACTATTGCCAAAACTCACATGGAAATGCAAATAATCTTAAAAAGTTAAAAGAAAAAAGTAGAGAACCTACACTATCTCTTTTCAAGACTCTGCAGAGCTACAGCAATCAAGTTTGTGCATAAACATAGATAAACATATCAGTGGTGCAGAGAAGAGAGTTTAGAAATAGACCCGTGCAAATGTTGCCAGCCAAGTTTTCACAGTCACAGAGAAAATTCAGTGGAGAAAAGAAAGTCTTTCAAACAAATGGTGCCAGAACAATTGAAATATTCATTTTCAGAAATAAATTTGTATGTGTAATTCACACCAAGTACAAAACTATCTCAAAATAAATTATAGATATAAATGTAAAACCAAAACTATAAAACTTCTAGAAAAAAACATACCTGAAACATTTTTGGCTTGAAGTTAGGCAAAAACTTCTTAAATAGGATGCCAAAGTATGTACTTTATAGAGCAAACTGATGAACAAGACTTCATCAAAATTAAAAACTTCTTTTCTTCATTTTACACAGTTTGGAGAATGAAAAGGCAAACTGTAGATTGGGAGAAAATATTTGCAAACTACATGTATGATAAAAGACTTTTATCTTAATATATAGTAAAAGTTGCTCAGTCGTGTCTGACTTGTTGCGACCCGCTTCCATGGAATTCTCCAGGCCAGAATACTGGAGTTGGTAGCCTTTCCCTTCTCCATAGGATCTTCCCAACCCAGGGAGAGAACCCAGGTTTACTGCACAGAAGGTCGATTCTTTACCAGCTGAGCCACAAGGGAAGCCCAAGACTACTGGAGTGGGTAGCCTATCCGTTCTCCAGGGGATCTTCTCGACCCCAGGAATCGAACCGGGATCTCGTGTATTGTAGATGGATTCTTTACCAGCTGAGCTTTATGTAGTAATAAATAAAGAACTATCAAAAATCAAGAAAAACAACAACTCAGTAAAAATGGTGGGTACCTCTCCACAGAAGTATTTATTTGCACATATGCAAACAAGCCTATGAAAAGATTCTTAACATTATTAGTCATTAGCAAATGCAGAATAAAGCCATACGAGATACTGATTTACACGCAACAGGATAATGCCACAAAAGACACCAAGGTAGGCAGAAACAGAGCACCCAGAGCTCTTGCCGCTGGTGCAGATGCCGAGTGGCACAGTCACGCGGGAAAAGAGTTCTCCATTTCACGCAGAGCTCAGTGTGCAGCGGAGATACAACCCAGCCATCCTACTCCATAATATTTACCCACAAGAAATGAAAACATAAGCTTACACAAAAGCTACACATGTATGCTTGCAGCAGTTTGATTTGTGATAGCCCAAACTGTAGGCAACCCAAATGCCCGTCAGCAGGTGAATTCACGAAAATTGTTGTATCCATGTAAGGGAACATTACTTGGCAGTGAAAAGGAATTAACTATTTACTAGGAGCTTTAGTAACATGGGTGAATCTCAAAATAATTTTACTGAGTGAAACAAGCCAGAAAAAAGGAGGATACACTGTGTAGGTCCATTTTCGATCTGTATCTAGGATATGAAAACTAGTGTATCATGAGTCCAGCACAGGCTGAAGTGCACGGGGAGGTGCAGGATGGAGGGCTGCCAGGGGCCACTGGAGACAGCCTGGGGAGATGGATGCGTTTATTCTCTTGATTGTGACAACTTTTCATGGGCCCGCTCACAGGTGTTCAGTCGGGTCAGACTTCGTTATTCTGTGGACTGCAGCCCACCAGGCTCCTCTGTCCATGAAACTTTCCAGCCAGAACTCTGGAGTGGGTTGCCATTTCCTCTTCCAGGGGATCTTCCTGACCCAGGGATAATGTGTTTCTTGCCTTGCAGGCAAATTCTTGACCACTGAGCCACCAGGGAAGCCTTCCTATAGGCATACAAATGCCAAAATTTAGAAAAATGTCTACTGCAAACGCGTGTTGTTTACTGTATGCCAAGTGCATCTCCTGTGATGATTAATTTCATGACCACTTGGCTGGACTATGATGACCAATTCTTTGATTAAACACCAACCTAGTTATTTCTGTGAAGGTGTTTTTCTTTAAGATATGATTGATATTTAAATCAGCAGACTCTGAGAAAATAAATGATGTGTACACATAAATCCATTATGTGCATGGGTCTCATCCAGTCAACTGAAGGTCTTAAGAGAAAGCAGTGTAAGGTCCCCTAAGAAGAGGGAATTCTGTTTCTGGATGGCCTTTGGGTCCTAGCTGTGACNGGCAACCCACTCCAGTATTCTTGCCTGGGAAATCCCATGGACAGAGGAACCTGGTGGACTACAGTCCATGGGTTAGCAAAGAGTCAGATATAACCTAGTGATTAAAAAAAAATAAGAAAATCTGAAGAAAAAAAATAATATTGTTATACAAAATATATTCTAATATATATTCTTATTATAAGATATATAAAAGATTAATATCAATCATAGATTATTTTTAGTTGATATACTTTATTTTAAAGAAAAACTGCTTTAGGTTTACACAAAACTTAGCAGATCACATACAGTTGTCATATACCTGCTTTCCCTTTGTATTAATAGTATGCCTCCTCAGTTGAGTTGAGTTCAGTTGCTCAGTCATGTCTAACTCTTTGCGACCCCATCACACAGCACGCCAGGCCTCCCTGTCCATCACCATCTCCCAGAGTTCACTCAAACTCTTGTCCATCAAATCAGTGATGCCATCCAGCCATCTCATCCCGACCTCCTCCTCCTGCCCTCAATTTCTCCCAGCATCAGGGTCTTTTCCAATGAGTCAACACTTTGCATGAGGTGGCCAAAGTATTGGAGTTTCAGCTTCCAGATGAACATCCAAGACTGAATTCCCTTAGGATGGACTGCTTGGATCTCCTTGCAGTTCAAGTCACTCTTCAGATGATATGGGGTGGGAGGTGGGAGGGGGGTTCAGGATTGGGAACTCATGTACACCTGTGGTGGAATCATGTCAATGTATGGCAAAACCAATACAGTATTGTAAAGCAAAATAAAGTAAAAATAAAAAAATAAATAAAAAATCATCAATGATAAATAAAATATATTAGTTTTCTTGGCCCCCCCCCACCAAAAAAAAGTCCTCCAACACCACAGTTCAAAGCATCAATTGTACAGCACTCAGCTTTCTTCACAGTCTAACTCTCACATCCATACATGACTACTGGAAAAACAAAAGCCTTTACCAGACGGACCTTTGTTGGCAAAGTAATATCTCTGCTTTTCAATATGCTACCTAGGGTGGTCATAACTTTCCTTCCCAGGAGTAAGCGTCTTTTATTTTCATGGTTGCAATCACCATCGGCAGTGATTTTGGAACCCCCCCCCCAAAATAAACTCTGACACTGTTTCCACTGTTTCCGCATCTATTTCCCATGAAGTGATGGGACCATATGCCATGACCTAAGTTTTCTGAATGTTGAGCTTTAAGCCGACTTTTTCACTCTCCTCTTTTACTTTCATCAAGAAGCTTTTTAGTTCCTCTTCCCTTTCTGCCATAAAGGTGGTGTCATCTGCATATCTGAGGTGATTGATATTTCTCCTAGCAATCTTGATTCCAGTTTGTGCTTCTTCCAGCCCAGATTTCTCATGATATACTCTGCATATACGTTAGTAAGCAGGGTGACAATATACAGCATTGATGGACTCCTTTTCCTATTTGGAACAAGTCTGTTGTTCCATGACCAGTTCTAACTGTTGCCTCCTGATCTGCATACAGATTTCTCAAGAGGCAGATCAGGTGGTCTGGTATTCTGATCTTTTTTAGAATTTTCCACTCTTTATTGTGAACTACACAGTCAAAGGCTTNAACAAGTCTGTTGTTCCATGACCAGTTCTAACTGTTGCCTCCTGATCTGCATACAGATTTCTCAAGAGGCAGATCAGGTGGTCTGGTATTCTGATCTTTTTTAGAATTTTCCACTCTTTATTGTGAACTACACAGTCAAAGGCTTTGGCATAGTCAATAAAGCAGAAATAGATGCTTTTCTGGAACTAGCTTGCTTTTTCAATGATCCAACGGATTTTGGCAATTTGTTCTCTTCTAAAACCAGCTTGAACATCTGGAAGTTCATAATTTACATACTGCTGAAGCCTGGCTTGAAGAATTCTGAGTATTAGTTTACTAGCATGTGAGATGAGTGCAATTGTGTGGTAGTTTGAGCATTCTTAAGCATTGCCTTTCTTTGGGATTGGANTCCAACCAGTCCATTCTGAAGGAGATCAGCCCTGGGATTTCTTTGGAAGGAATGATGCTAAAGCTGAAACTCCAGTAACTTGGCCACCTCATGCAAAGAGTTGACTCACTGGAAAAGACTCTGATGCTGGGAGGGATTGGGGGCAGGAGGAGAAGGGGATGACAGAGGATGAGATGGCTGGATGGCATCACAGACTCGATGGACATGAGTGTGAGTGAACTCCGAGAGATGGTAATGGACAGGGAGGCCTGGCGTGCTGCGGTTCATGGGGTCGAAAAGAGTCGGACACAACTGAGTGCCTGAACTGAATTGACCATATAAGAAGCCTGTTTACTGAAGAGCTACAGACCTAGCAATTTTCTGGGTCCATGTTTTATGCATCTAAGAGTAATGGAAACAAGGCTGCATGGAAGCGTGTTCATAAAGTTACCAACACCATTATTTATAATAGCCCAATGGAAGAAAGAACCCAGTATTTATGAATTAGGGAATGAATAAACAAAAGGTGTGAAACTGTACAGTGGACTAGTACTCAGACATGGAAAGGAGAGGCTGCGACGTGGATGAACTCTGAAGACATTCTGCCAGAGGAGAGAAGCCAGCCGCAAAAGGCCACCCATCACATGGTTCCGCTTATATAAAATGTCCAGATTAGGCAGATCTATACAGAAATCTACAAACCAGAGAGTAGATTAGCGGTTATCTAGGGCTTGCTGGAATGGTATGAAGGGCTCTGGGGTAACAGGGGGTCTGGGACTTCTTTTGGGGTGATAAAAAGGTTCTAAAATTGATTGTGACTGATTGCACAAATGCTTAAAATTATTGAATTACACACTGGTTAAATGGATGAATCATATGGTTTGTGAATTATCTTAATATAAAGCTGTGACAAAAATAAGAAAAAGGAAAGATCAATGGACTGGATGCGCAAAGAGAGACACACACGTCACCAACAAAATACCAAGTGTGGCTGACTGAGTGCGGAGGGAAGGGACATCTGGTTTTCTTTTTGCTTATCCGTCTGTCTTACAGAACTTTCTATAAACGAACTTAACTGAGCAGCGAGAAGCAGGGGAGCAACCTCGCGTAAGGCACCTCGTCCGAAGCCAGACGGCCTGGGCGCGGCCTCGGCCAGCCCTCACAGTACCCAGCCCGGAGGGCCGGCCCAGCTCCTTCCCGCCCGTCTGTCCCACCTGTGCCTCCCGGGGTGAGTGCTTCAGGGGGTGGTCCCGCTGGCCGAGGTAACCACACGTGCCTGCCCAGAATGGAGCAGTGCCCGGCACAGGGCACGGAAGAAGCCCCGCTTACCGTGACTGAGGCTGGACTGAGAAAATGGGTGATGGTTTAAACCAGCGTGGAGATTCCTCGACCGAGTCCCAGGAAGCCGAGAGTTCTGCCGGTGGCCTCTGGTCCCGCGGGGCGGANTCACTTTGGAAGGATGTCTTTCCAAATGCACACGGGAGACCGCGTGGCCCATTCCAGCCGCTCAGAGGGAAACCTGCTGTGTTCCCAGAGGAGGAAGAGGCAGGTCCACCCCAGTCCAGCCCTTTAGCCGCCTGCTACCCAGACCCACGTGTCTTCTCCATGAAAGAGGGCTGCCTTTCCGTAACAGAGCCCCTCACCGGTGTCTGCTGGAGACCTCCCCGCAGCTCTCCTGCATCCCACTCGGTTCAGGCGCTCTGGGGCCTCTTGGCCAGCCTTGCAGCCCATGACTAGGATGAGAAATATGAAACCCAAACTGAAGGAGTAAAAAGCGAGGGAGGGACGCCCTGGACGTCCAGCGGCTGGGAATCCACCTGCTAATGCAGAGAACACGGGCCCAGTCCCCAGCCCAGGATGATTCCACCTGCCGCGGGGCAACTGAGCGTATGCACCTCAAGGAGAGAAGCCGCCCCCGTGAGAAGCCCACGCATCACAACTGGAGCGTAGCCCCTGCTCCCTGCATCTAGAGAAGGTCCATACGCAGTAATGGAGATCCCGCACAGCAGCCCCAAAGGGTGAACGGGAAAATCACAGCTGGTATCCCTGGACTCAAAAGCAGAGCGGGGGACATGAGGCACACTCATGCCGAGAGGAGAAGCCAGGGTTCCGGCCCAGACCTGGAGGGAGTGCCTCGGCGAGCCTCCTCATGGGGCTCTGTCCACTCCCGGTGCCTCCGCGGCCCCCTAGGCTGTCCTCTAGCAGGACACCCCCCGCCCCAGGCCATTTCTCCACAGCCCTGTGACTCTCAGCTTGATGTAGGGTAAAACCCAGAGATATCCTCAGGGGTGCACGCCTGCATCCCTTGCTTCCTCGGCTTGACGTGAAGGAGGTGGTGTGATTCTCTAATAAACTTATCCGAGTTTCAAAATTTCACGTTCCATCAGTTCTGGCCAGTAATCAAAAGCAGCCAATCAAGAGCAACAAACTGTCGCTGGGTAGCACGCTTGGCTCCAGGACTGAGCTTTCTGTTTCCTAGCAACAGAATTCAGCGCCCTGCTCATCCCCGTCCTCAAGTTCCGTCCTGGTCTCTCACCAGGCCTCCGGGAGCCTCCAGCTTCTGCCACTGGACTGGGGCTGCATCCCGGCTGCGCTGCGGCCACCCCCTCGGGGCTGTCAGCCCAGGGCAGGAGGCCCCGGCCTTTCTCTCCCCACCTCCTTTCCCCTTCCAGTCTCACTGGGTTCCAGCCTCTCCGTCACCTTGGATTCGAGTCATAATCACAGAGAACGCCATTCCCCTGACTCTTCCTGGAAGAGTTTTCAGTGCGCGGGCATGAACTCATCCATCCTCTCTGACTTCCTAAAGTTTTCCCCTGATAAAGATTCTCTGCTCCATCAATTTTTAGTCAGCCTCCAGAACCTTCTCTAGGCCCCACTTCCTTGTAGGATCCAATTTCAACAGGAATCCTTGTTTTGTCATTTAGTTGCTAAGTCCTGTCTGAGTTTTTGCAATCTTGTGGACCGTAGCCCGCCAGGCTCCTCCGCCCTTGGAATGCTCCAGGCAAGAAAAATGGAGTGGGTAGCCATTCCCTTCTGCATGGGATCTTCCTAACCCAGGGATCAAACCCATGTCTGCTGCACTGCAGGCGGATTCTTTATCACCTTTACCACCGAGCCACCAGAGAAGCCCCACCAAGTCCGTTTATTCAGAACCAGCCCCTCCGTATCTGCTCAGGCTCCTTTCCCTCCCCACATCACCAGGTTATTCTGACCACCTGGACTGCCTGGGGCCAGAACCCTGCCGGGTCAGTTTAGCCAGAAACCCCCTAAGCCCTGCCATTTTCTCTCAGTAATTTCCCATCTCCTGACTCCCCTCCCTGCTCTGGGCTATAAATGCCCGCTCGCCATGCTGCATGTAGCAAGGAGGCCAGTCTGCTTCCTCAATAGCAAAATCCTGTCCCCATGGTCCCCATGCACGCTGTGATAGTCCTGAATAAAGTCTACCTTACCATCTTTAACAAGAGTCCTTGTATTTTTTTTTTTTCTTTCACATGTCAGACTCCTAACATTGCAGCCACAAAAATCTCTGAGGCCTGAGTTTCAGAATGGAGGAGGCTGTTAATCTCCGTGGGCTCCCTCCCTCTGCTTAGGGCCCTCTCCCCAACCATCCTGCGTCCCCTACATCCTTTGGCAGGACAGCCCCGATTTATCCGCCCAGGTTCAACACAGACCACATCTCTCTTTGGAACCGTGTTTGTCAAGCAAAGAAAATTACAGTCAGCAAAATTATTGGGTGGGCAACCAGCATTTTAAGAAATGAATTAGGAATAGAATTGAACATGTCAGGGAGTGCTGAGGGTATAAGCATTGTTCTGTGAAACTTTCATTTCAAGTGTTTGTGTGACTATGTGCGTGTGTGTGCCTTCAGTACAGCATTTCTGAAGACTGCTCTTCTGGAAGCTTTCCTGGGAGGCCCTTACTGCAGCCCACAGCCCGCGTTGGGGCAACCCTCCTCTGGGCCAGGCGGCTCTCTCAGCGCTCCATCACTGCACACGGGACTGAGATGGCTGCTTCCCCAAGCCAGCACACATCTGCAGGGGCCGAGGGCACGGCTGCCCCACTTTCCTCCCCGACTCCTCCGGCACCTGGCATCTCGCAGGTGCTCAGCAAACAGACTTTGAAGAAAGGAGCGTCCAGGATGTTCAGAGAGAACACGATGAAATGCAAGGTGCAAGGTTTTTATCCTGTACACCCTTTTAACAGGATGAAAGGCTGAAATCAAAGGAGTGAATTGTGAAGGTGGAGATGCAGGCATCCATGGTGGCCCCCTGCATTCCAGTTGAGGGACCCCCTCCCTGGGCTGGGGGCAGAGGAGACACGAGGCACTGCCCTCCTGCCCCCCAATTCTCAGGGGCCCCGGTTCTGCAGCACCTCCCTGCCAGCCAAGGGAGATGNGCCCAGGATGATTCCACCTGCCGCGGGGCAACTGAGCGTATGCACCTCAAGGAGAGAAGCCGCCCCCGTGAGAAGCCCACGCATCACAACTGGAGCGTAGCCCCTGCTCCCTGCATCTAGAGAAGGTCCATACGCAGTAATGGAGATCCCGCACAGCAGCCCCAAAGGGTGAACGGGAAAATCACAGCTGGTATCCCTGGACTCAAAAGCAGAGCGGGGGACATGAGGCACACCTGTCTCTTATACACATCTCCTCTTTCTTATAGTTCTGTTTCTCTGGAGAATGCCGACAAATCCACATCTGTAAAGCTGTTAAAAATATCAAAAGATACAAAAGATGAAAACCCTTACTTCCATTGACAGCATATTTAAATCTACACATTGAAAAATGAACGGCCTGTGATTCATTCAACAGTTGAAAAGATAATTTATAATGTATGTGTAAGATCGGTAGTAGCCATTGTTGTCTTATTTATACCTTTCTGTATATTCTACATTTCAAAAAATTGAAAGAAATTAATTCCAAAGTTAAAATAGTTATTAATTAATAATAAGATAAGAATGCTAGGAGGAAACTTAGCAAACAATATAAACAGTTGATTCACAAAAGATGTTAAAATGACACATACATATTGTCAACCCTTGTTAGAGCAAAGAAAAACAAATTTAAAAAATAAGAATATTTTATCAATTAAGTAATTGTCCAATGAACTGGAGTCAATAATAATAACCAGGCTGACATGAGTTGACTGAAATGGCTCCTGTCAGGTACTGTCCAGAGGAATGTAAATCAATATAACATTATTTGGAAATTTGTGGGGTTATATACATCACAAGTCCTTAAACTGATGTCCTTACTTTGACCTAACAATTCTGGCTCCATAATATTTTTCTACAAATAACCATAACCATGCTGCTGCTGCTGCCAAGTCGCTTCATTCATGTCCAACTGTGCGACCCCATAGATGGCAGCCCACCAGGCTCCCCCGTCCCTGGGATTCTCCAGGCAAGAACACAAGTGGGTTGCCATTTCCTTCTCCAATGCATGAAAGTGAAAAGTGAAAGTGAAATCGCTCAGTTGTGTCCGACTCTTTGTGACCCCATGGACTGCAGCCCACCAGGCTCCTCTGTCCATGGGATTTTACAGGCAAGAGTACTGGAGTGGGGTGCCACTGCCTTCTCCGAACCATAACCATAGGAACTGATATAAGTACAAGTGTGCTCATTGCTGAAATGCTTAAAACAGGAAAACAATAGTAGTCTAAATGCCCCCAAAGTAGAACTTCTAATTAAATAAATGGTGATATTTATGCATTACTATATTCCAACTGCATGGAAAGAATGTTCTGGAAGAGTACATGGTTCCATGAAATAACACCCACTACATATCAACAGCCTGGTTCCAAATAGGAAAAGGAGTACGTCAAGGCTGCATATTGTCACCTGCTTGTTTAACTTATATGCAGAGTACATCATGAGAAACACTGGACTGGAAGAAACACAAGCTAGAATCAAGATTGCCGGGAGAAACATCAATAACCTCAGATATGCAGATGACACCACCCTTATGGCAGAAAGTGAAGAGCAGCTAAAAAGCCTCTTGATGAAAGTGAATGAGGAGAGTGAAAAAGTTGGCTTAGAGCTCAACATTCAGAAAACTAAGGTCATGGCACCCGGTCCCATCACTTCATGGGAAATAGATGGGGAAACAGTGAAAACAGTGTCAGACTTTATTTTGGGGGGCTCCAAAATCACTGCAGATGTTGACTGCAGCCATGAAATTAAAAGTCGCTTACTCCTTGGAAGAAAAGTTATGACCAACCTAGATAGCATATTCAAAAGCAGAGACATTACTTTGCC
>SJYV01049231.1:11519-31340 GCA_006410875.1 Neotragus pygmaeus | reverse complement strand
GCTTGTGTGCACCTGTGGTGGATTCGTGTCGATGTATGGCAAACCCAATAAGAGTATTGTAAAGTTAAATTTAAAAATAAATAAATTTAAAAATAAAAAAAAAATAAAAAATAAAGTTTCTAAATGTTTTTCTAATTAATATTAAAGGGATAAAAATACATGATTTTATAAAGTGCTATTATACTGTTATACAAAGGAGAAGGAACAAAACGGTCATACTGTAAACACATCAGCTGTTCTGTTTTTCATGAAATACCCTGAATTACAACGTATTACCACAGGGTGGTGGTGGTGTTATGCCCAACGCCTGGCTGTTCTTTCAGAGCCGGGAAGAGAGATGGGTCTTTCATCAGTTAGACCAATCCTTGCCTAGACTCATGAGTGGCATAAAATAACTTTGTTGTAAAGGGGTGAAAAAACCTCCCCTCTTAATCCTGAATTCACTTATTTAATTAAACATCTCTGCTTACTTTGAAGAGTAATCCCTTTGCCTATACATGACATTTTTTTTTCCTCTGTAGAAAGATCAATCTTAATAGTTTTATTGAGATGTAATTGATATGCAAAAAAAACCTGCATACACTTAAAAGGACTGTGTCCCCTTTGATGAGTTTTGACATAAGACTAAACCTGTGACACTGTCATCACAATAAAGGTAATAAACATATCCGTCACACCTCCAAAAGATTCCTCTTGCCCTTTTCTTTCTCGTTATTATTGAGATAAGTACACTCAACTTGAAAGCTACACGCTTAACAAATTTCTGAGCACACAATTCAGTATTGCTAACTACAGGCACAATGCAGTGTAGCAGATCTCTGGAACTTATTCGTCTTGTGTAACCGAAACTGTATACATTTGGGATAGGAATTCCTCATTTCCCCCTCTCCCCCCAGCCTTTGACCACCATCATTCCACTCTATTTCTATGTGTTTGATTATTTTAGATGCCTTATATAAGAATTATGCTCTGTGTGTCCTTCTGTGACTGGCGTGTTTCACTCAGCAATTAAATGTCCTCCAGATTCATCCACGTTGCCACAAAGGCAGAATTTACTTCTTCTTTAACATGTGTGTTCTTAGGTATTCAGTCATGTATGACTTTGCGATCCTTTGGACTGCAGCCTCTGCTAGGTTCCTCTCTCCATGGGATTTTTCAGGCAAGAATACTGGAGTGATGTAACTACTTTCCCACTTGGCCACAATGACACAACTATTTCGATGTGGAACTCCGGGAGATGGTGATGAGCAGGGAGGCCTGGCATGCTGCGATTCATGGGGTCGCCAAGAGTCGGACACAACTGAGCGACTGAATGAACTGAACTGAACTGAATACAAACCACCAAACATCATGCTTATTTTTTTAACTAGTAAGTAATGTGTGTAACAAACAACTTCACGCCATGCCAAGTGTCACAACACTACTTCCTGTGTCCCCAGTTCAGACAGCAGTTCCACCGGCGGGTCAGTGGTCAGAGGGTCCAGATGGTCAGCAATGGGATGGGAAATGGGGTGATGCTCAGGATCTGGCCCCATCTAACCAGGAGTTCTACATATATATCACATATTTATATCAGAAAGGGCTTTAACCATTCTGTGCAAAGTATCCGTTTATTTTCAGGAATTTCAGTTGTGATCCTCAATAGTACTCTTCAAGTTCACTGGTTTTTTTCCCAGAGATTATCTGGGTCTCAACTGCATAGAAAATTCTTAGATGTCTGCTTTGATTTCATTGATAGCTGGGTAGGTGGGTGAGTAGATGGACAGGTCAGGAGGTAGGTGGAAAGAAAGAAAGAAATTTTATTATTTTTAAAATCATAAACTTCACTCTAATGATGGTTTCAATTGGCGGGACTGATACTCCTAGAAGGATAATTTGGTTCTAGGTGATTTTTTTCCTTGTTTGAGTTTTCTTTTTTTTTAATTAATTAATTTTAATTGGGGGCTAATTACTTTACAATATAGTGGTGATTTTTGCCATACATTGACATGAGTCAGCCATGTGTATACATGTGTCCCAGTATCCTGAAGCCTCCTCCCATCTCCCCAGAAGATTTTTTAAGACCATCTTAATTGCTCAAAAAAAAAAAGAATAAAATCAAATGTGACTGTCTTCTGTGATTAGAATGGAACAGAGCAAATGTCAGAGATGAGAGCTGTGAAATTACTAGGTAAAACAATAACACACACGCACAACCAACGGGTTCCATACAGGGCTTGTGACCACGTGTTCCTTTATTAGGGCCCACCTCCTGTCCTCCACTCACTCCTGCCCTGAGATTTCCTGCCCTACTCTATCCACTGCCAGAAAAACAACCCCTCCTTCACTTCGGTGCGTTCTGTTCACATGACCCTCGGGGGGCAGAGCTACAGTCTGGGTGCAAATCATGGCTCCAGAGCTGACTGCTTGATAAAGACTTTGAGCAAATGATTTAATCTTTCTGTGCCTGAATTTCTCGTCCTTTGAACTGTGGCTACTAACAATGATAACCAGCATGTAGGGGGTGTGGTTAAGGACTAAATGAGCCAATGAATTTATGTAAAGCTTTTTTGTTTTTCAACTTAACCTTTTTTATCTTTCAATTTAACCTGACCTTTTCTTTTTTCAATTTAACTTTATGTGTGGTTTTTTTAATTGAAGTATAGTTGATCCACAGTGTGGCATCAAACACTGCTGTACAGCAAAGTGACTCGGTTATATTTATATACACATTCTTTAAAAAAAAAAAAATCTCTTCCATTATGGTTTGGGGCTTCCCAGGTGGTGCAGTGGGAAAGAATCTGTCTGCCAACATGGAGACACAAGAGATGAGGGTTTGATCCCTGGGTCAGGAAGATCCCCTGGAGGAGGAAATGGCAACCCACTCCAGTATTCTTACCTGGAAAATTCTATGGACAGCGGAGCCTGGCAGGCTACAGTTCCTGGGGTCACAAAGAGTCAGACATTACTGAGCATGCACACACACGCGCGCACACACACAAATTATGGTTTACCACAGGGTACTAAATATAGATCTCTGGGCTACGTGGTAGAACCTTGTTGTTACCTTATGGTGGCTCACATGGTAAAGAATCCGCCTGCAGTGCAGGAGACCTGGGTTCTATCCCTGGGTCCAAAAGTTCCCCTGGAGAAGGGAATGGCAACCCACTCCAGTATTCCTGCCTGAAGAATCCCACGGACAGAGAAACCTGGTGCGCTACAGTCCGTGCGGTTGCAAAGAGTCGGACACAACTGAGCAGCAACTCACACACACACACACATTAAATATAGTTCTCTGTGCTATACAGTAGGACTTCGTTGTTTATTTATGTGACATATTTACAACAGTTCCCAACACATAAGTCTTAGCAGATATTAGCTGTTCTTACATTATTCTTTAATAATTATTTTTTTTAAATATTTATTTATTTTGGTTGCACTGAGTCTTAGTTGCAGCTTGTGGCTTCTTAGCTGTGGCATGTATGCAGGGTCTAGATCCCTGACGAGGGGTCGAATCCAGGCCCCCTGCACTTCACCCACTGGACCACCAGAGAAGTCCCCCTTATCTCATTCTTGGTCCTGGCCTTTATGATGCAGAAAACGCCCCAAAGGCCGGACTGTGTTTACTCCATCTCTGTATCCCTGGTCCCCAGCAGCAGCATCATCTTCATCACCTCAGTGGTACTTATAATTTTTGTGTTAAACTGAACTGAATTCTTCCCTCTGCCTCCCATCTCTAATCCTTCCTTCCCTACCCATTTATCCCCCCTGGCAAGTCTGCACTTAAAGAGCAAAAACTTGTTTCACCTCTTAATTATGTCCCAGGTTACAATCTATGCCCTGCCTCTCACTTAAACTTCCTCTAAACTTCTTTTTCTGCCCTCCAAATATAGAGTATTCTTGCCTCTTTCCTTTTCTTTTACTGCCCAGCTTTCACTCCTTCAAGACAACTGCCCCTTGGCTATTTCCAAATATATCCTATCTGCCCAATCTTTCCCTGCAAGCTGATTTTTCAGTTATGTCCTCTAAATACATACAGACCTCCTAAAACCGATGTCTCCATTTACTCTTGGTTTTTTATTCCAGCTCCATGGAGATGCCATCACCGTCTGAAACTCGACAAGCACATTTTACTTCACAGAATGTGTCTTGGTATAGTTTTTTAAAAACACGTTTGTCTGGTCCAGGAAACCTAGGTTCTAATTCTGAAACTTCCGGGAAGTAACTACACAACGCTGGGTAAAAGTCACCCATCTGAAATTCGAAACGCTCTCAGCACCTTCCCACGGCAGCTTTGCTCCTCTTCCTGTGACCCCATCTGTCAACGGCAGCAGCAGCGTTTTCCGAAGCATACAACCCCCAGACTTCTGAACTATCTTTAATTCGCTCTTGCCCTAAATTCCTTAGTTTGCCATCAAAACGATTTGGAAATCCAGTCTTTCTTTCTGTTCCTACTGCCAGTGTGCCAGTTCTGGTCATTCTGTTACTTCTCACCTAAAACAAAGTGTTAGCCGCTCAGGTGTGTCCGACTGTTTGTGATCGCATGGACTGGATCCCGCCAGTGGAATTTCTGTCCCTGGAATTTCCCAGGTAAGAATACTGGAGAGGGTTGCCATTTCCTTTTCCAAAGGATCTTCCTGACCCAGGGATCAAACCTGAGTCTCCGGCATCGGTAGGCAGATGCTTTACCGTCTGAGCCATCAGGGAAGCCCACTTCTCACCTAGATCAGCCGTGACCTACTTCGGAGAAGTAGAACCGGCCCTGGAGGAAGAATTTCCTGCGGGGCTGCTGTCTCTAGCACCATCCTTCATCTGGAAGTGACTGCTTCCCCTTGAGGTCTGGTCTGAGTGTGGAAAACAACTCCACTCTTACTAGCCCGTACTAAAGTGAAGGCAAGACACAACACTCAAACAGGTCTTCCCTGAAGATTGGCAGAAATAAACAGACGAGATACAGAGAAGACCCAGCCAGGCGGTGTGAACAGAAGACCTCTTGTCCTTCGGGCCTGTGAGTCCAAAAGGGACCCAGGACCTTTGTATCCTGGCTCCCCAGCAGGTTCACACCAGGGGTTTCCTGACCGCCAACACACTACAGTCAAAGTCTCCGAACAGACACCAAGAAGCAGAACCCTCCTGTCAGCCTGTCTAGACCCTGTCCTCGCCTTTGCTCTCTACTCACGGGGATGCTGGCTCACGGCGCAGGCCTCAACTGAACACCACCATCCAACGAACCTTCCCTCCTGCTCGTAAAAGGAAATCTCGTGCTTGCTAATTCTCCATACTCCTTCCCTCCAGGATTGTTTCCTTAAGATACAGTTTCAATCCTGTCACTTCCTTGTTCAAAATCTTGGTTGGTTGCTCTTAAACCACAGAGTGAAACAAAAACCCTGCATTTGAGGCCCTGGGCTGTCAACACATTTACTGCCTTGGCAGTTCACTCTCTACGGCAGTGTCCAGCCTCACTGGTCCTGTAGCTCACGCTCCTGGTATACTGGTCTACCTACCATGGGCTGGACAAGAGCAGACTCCTGTGCGGGGACCTACATTTACATGTTTTTAGAGGCCCGGAATGCTTTTCTCCAGGATCTTCCCTTCTCGTTGGCTCACGTTTAACTATTGGGCTTAAGTACCCTCCTGTCCAAATGCATCACCCAGGCAGAGCTCACTCATTTGCAATTCCATGTGCTCAGTCCTCATGGAGCCCTATTTGTAAAAGGTAATGCATTCCCAGAGGAGAGCAATGTGCTAAGATTATGTTTACTCTAAAAAGTTTATTATCTCTCTCATTTTCAATATTATCAGTGGATGTGAATTCTGAAAAATACATTACAGTTTGAGAAGAAAATAAATCATAAAACAGGTCAAGCTACCCACTCAGTCGGTAGGCATAGACAACAGTTTAACCCTATCTCCTTAACCCCACAAAGTCATTCTGGTGTCCAAATTATTTTATTTCTTACTCAACCCATTCAGACTCAATTCACTAGAGAAAAACCGTGTTGAGAACAATGGATGTTTTTGTTGTCTGGCTGGAATGGAACACTTCCTTCCCTCTCTTCAATTCCCATATACCTACACCTTGAGGCCTGTCTCAGGTGGCATCACATACCTGTTGTTGTTGGTGGTGTTGCTTAGTTGCTCAGTCGTGTCTGACTCTTTTGCAGCCCCATGGACTGTAGCCCACCAGGTTCTTCTCTCCATGGGATTCTCCAGACAAGAATACTGGGGTGGGTTGCCAAGCCCTCCTCTAGGGGATCTTTCCAACCCAGAGATCGAACCTGCATCGCTACTGTCTCCTGCATTGACAGGCGTATTCTTTACCACTAGCGCCACCTGGGAAGACTGGGATTGACATATACGCACTGCTGAGCACCGAAGAACTGATGCTTTTGAACTGTGGTGTTGGAGAAGACTCTGAGAGTCCCTTGGACTGCAAGGAGATCCAACCGGTCCATTCTGAAGGAGATCAACCCTGGGATTTCTTTGGAAGGAATGATGCTAAAGCTGAAACTCCAATACTTTGGCCGCCTCATGTGAAGAGTTGACTCATTGGAAAAGACTCTCATGCTGGGAGGGATTGGGGGCAGGAGGAGAAGGGGACGACAGAGGATGAGATGGCTGGATGGCATCACTGACTTGATGGACGTGAGTCTGAGTGAACTCCTGGAGTTGGTGATGGACAGGGCTGTCTCTTATACACATCTTCTACTTCTCCGAAGTAGGTCACGGCTGACCCAGGNAGCGCCGAAGAATTGATGCTTTTGAACTATGGTGTTGGAGAAGACTCTGAGAGTCCCTTGGACTGCAAGGAGATCCAACCGGTCCATTCTGAAGGAGATCAACCCTGGGATTTCTTTGGAAGGAATGATGCTAAAGCTGAAACTCCAATACTTTGGCCGCCTCATGTGAAGAGTTGACTCATTGGAAAAGACTCTCATGCTGGGAGGGATTGGGGGCAGGAGGAGAAGGGGACGACAGAGGATGAGATGGCTGGATGGCATCACTGACTTGATGGACGTGAGTCTGAGTGAACTCCTGGAGTTGGTGATGGACAGGGAGCTGCGACTCATGGGGTCGCAAAGAGTCGGACACGACTGAGCGACGGAACTGAACTAAACTGACATAGAGGATAGATAACTAATAACCTGCTGGATAGGACAGGGAATTCTACTTAATACTCTATAATGGCCGAAATGGGAAAAGAATCTTAAAAAAGAAAAACAGAGAGGATAGATGTATCTGTATAGCTGATTCACTTTGCTACATATCTGAAACTAACACAACATTGCAAATCAACTACATTTCAATAAGAACGATTTTCAAAAGTTTAGGACAACATCCTACCACTCAAAAATAGTTTTCTACATGAGAAAGTAAGCAACCACCCCCGAGTAGCAGAATCAAAATCCAAATGGGCTATAGGAAGAAATTTCACCATCCATTTCCAAAGAGATGCCTGTTTTCTTTTATCAAACATATAACTTTAGGTTATAACAGTTCAAACATACACACACATACAAATACACACAGTGTCTTACAAGGCCAAGATCATGTATATTTTCTTTTATAAAAAATGCCTTTAGAAAAACTTTTTCATAATGATTCCACTAATACTACTTTACTACTAACATCAGTTTTTCCTATGTGACATGATAGCAAGTAACTCAATTCAAAAATGTTATGATGATGATGCCTTCGGTATGATGAAGGATACTGGCCTTTAGGCATTAATAAAAATTTGCCTAATAATAAGTCCAAAGATAGAAACCTTTGTATGAGAGAAACAGCAATCATAATCCATTCTTCCCTTTCCCTGGTACTTGGCCTTCCAGCTACAAACTGCATTTCCTAGCCTCCCTTGTATGCAGCCACGTGACTAAGTTTAGGCCAATGGGGAGTGAGCAGAAGAGTTGAGTACAACTGAAGTGCGATCCCCTTTAAGACCCTTGGCCTCTTCCCCACCTTCTGCTGGCTGGTGATGGTGATGACTGGAGCAAACTTGGAATCTGCCAAGTGACACTCCATTTCCCAAGTGCTGACTATCTCTGTCCCTGCGGTTCATATGTCGACCTCTACTCCCTAGTGTGATGATATTGGAAAGTGAGGCCTTTGGGAAATCAGTAGGTCTCTACCCTGAAGAATGGGATTAGTGCTCTTATAAGAGAGACTCCAGAGAGCTCCCTCACCCCTCTGTTATGGGTGGACTCAGCTAGAAGATGACCACCTATGAACACGGAGGCCGGCTCCCACCGGATGCTGAATCTGCTGGCACCCTGACCTTGGACTTCCTACCTTCACAACTGTGAGAATAAATGCTTTTTGTTTATAGGCCAGCCAGCCTTCAGGATTTTCTTATAGCAGCAGAAACAGAGAACAACCTCAGGCTTTTCACAGTTGGATGAGCCCTGTGGCTAAGATCCTGCACACGGAGTGGGAGCAGAAGGAATGAGTGCCCTTTGGCCTGGCCACCAATACATGGGCTTCCCTCCTGCATGTGTCCTTTCTCCACTTCCTGGCTGGAACCTGGAAACAGTAACAGACTGGAGCCCCTAGTTAAGGACAATCGATCCTGTGTTGTTTGTTTTTGTCATTCAGTCGCTAAGTCACGTCCAACTCTTTGCAGCCCCATGGACTGCAGCACACCAGGCTCCCCTGCCTTCACTGTTTCCAGGAGTTTGCTCAAATTCACGTCCAGATGGCAAAGAAACAACACAGAAGGAACCACGGTCTCTGAGCAGCCCAACGTAGCAGAGATACCCGCTCACCTCAGAAGCTTTCCTAGGACTGTTAGGTAAGAGAAAAACTTCCTTGTTCTCTCAGTCTCTGAATCTGGAGGAGTCTCTGTAATAATCATTGTTATTACAACTTGGCAACTCTTAACATTCAAGCTATGTTACAGCTATCCCACCAGCTCTGGGCCACATGCTTCCGAACTGTTTTTGGTGAGAAAGAAAGAAAGTTCGCAACAGACTTCCCTGGTAGTTCAATGATTAAGACTTCACCTTCCAATGCAGGAGGTACATGTTTGATCCCTGGTTGGGGAGCTAAGATCCAACATGCCTCTCAGCCAAAAAGCTAAGACGTAAAACAGAAGCTATACTGTTAACAATTCAATAAATTGTTAACAGTATAGCTTCTGTAAGACTTTAAAAATTATTCACATCAAAAAAAAAAAGACAAACTTTTGTATAATTAAGCCCACTATATTATGGTGTTTTGCAACAAGTTAGTCAATGCATACTATGGTCCTACCATCTAATCTGTAATAAGTTGCTATATGTAATTCTAGGAATATGTACAAGGCTTTACCCAACATCTTTTTCTCCTTCCTCACAGAAACCCAATTTGGTTTAAACACCCACTTTCTCTCCCTGTGCTGGGGGAATGCCGACTCTATTCCTAGTTCTAGCAAGTTGGTTTAGTAAGTTGCTATGAGGATTCCTTCCCCCCTTCCTATGAGGAATTAGTCTGGAAGCAGGATGAGACCCAATCCCAGCCCATGAAGTCTGAGTGGAGGTGGCGGGTGGGGGGAGTGAGGGACTGCTCTGGGTTCACCGGAAGAGAGAGCCTGTTCTCTGTGTGCTGTAGGGATGCAACACCTAGAACTGACTGAGGTAAGCTGAGGATATAGCTTACACAGAAAGGAGGGTACAACCTCACGAATCACACAGAGAAGTCAGAGTCAGCTCTTCATCCAGGTGCTTAAGGCAGTATGATTTACGGGTGCTTTTCTGGGTCACATATAGCTTATGGCATTCTAATTCACAAAGTATAACAGGTATCCCCATAGAGCATGCATATGTGCTCAGACCCTTCAGTCATGTCTGACTCTTTGTGATCCCATGGACCGTAGCCCCTCCAGGCTCCTCTGTTCATGGGATTCTCCAGGCAAGAATACTGGACGGGGTTGCCGTGCCCTCCTCCAGGGGATCTTCCCTATCCACGGTTCAAACACGCATCTCCTGCATTGCAGGCAGATTCTTTACAGCTGAGCCACCAGGGAAGTCCCCTATAGAACATACATAATAAGTCAGTCAAGCCTTTCATGAAGAGGATCTTTAGTTCTTCTTAGCTTTCTGCCATAAGGGTGGTGTCATCTGCATATCTGAGGTTATTGATATTTCTNCTCCGAGGAAGGGAGGAAGCAGGTGCCCGAGCGAAGTGAAATAGACACACGCCAGGGCTGCCTGGCTTCAGACTCAGCCATTTCAGTTTGCAGCATCTCCTGCCTGGAGAGCGGAGGGCTTTAAGTTGAGGGTTTACACGAGTGCTCTTTGGCTCCTCTGGACCACACCCGGTCCAGCCATCACTCTCGCCCTGCTGCCTGCCGCCACGAAATGGCCTGTGAACCTCCCAGCTCGTCCATGGCCTCCTGTTCCAGCCCAGCTTGCTCCCCACAGGGGCCCACAGGAAGGGAGAGTCCCCTCTCCCTTGCCACAGTGGTCCAGCCAAAGCTGAAGACTGGAGCCTGGCAGTGTTCCAGTGCGCCATATTGCAAACTTCCTGCCAAAATATTGCACAGCGACAAGGAGGGTCCCTGGAAAGTTGCAGCAAGGTTTAATGGGCAAACCGTAACAGGCTCTACTTGTTCTTGGCCTGACATTGGAGGGACAGGCTGTGGAACCTCAAACAGCTAGAGCTCCAGGGGCCTGGGCCAGAGCTGCAGGAAATGTTCTCGGGTTCCCCAAGACACAAACACTCTGGGAGCCTCGAAAAGGCGTAGATTTTATGAAACCTTTAGACACAAAGTTTCCTGGGTGATTTGAGGACAGGTCAGGACTGTGACCCAACACTGAAGATGCTCTTGAATCTAAGCAGCTGAAAGCACCAGTTATAATCAGTCAAGGGTTTCTAGTAGCCAGAATATTAGGAATAATGGATAACACATGCCAGCCACTGAGCTAAGGTTTATGTGCACGAGCCCTTTAATCCCTTTAACAGTCCTAGAAAGCACTTTTACAGAATAGTTATTCATCACAGAGAGGGCCTATTCTGAATGGATGCCTGGACAGCTCTCCCTCATATCTGGCTCCATAGAGGGATTGACTTTTTAATCCAACCAGAAGCAGCCAGCTACATTTTGTACTATATAAAAATGTCAGGAATCATTGATTTTATTCATACTTGCTATTTTAGTAGAGGAAGGGGATCATGTGTGGTGTGTGTGTGTGTGTGTGTATCTGAATTAAGAAGCATGCTGTTCCTGTTCTTGGTAATCCACATCTAAGCAATGATCCATTGATTGGTCTTCATGCCTATTAGCCAAGCTATAGGCATATAGACTGTTAGTGCCCTTTGCCAAAATAAGTCAGTGTGACATTCTGATGTCTGTTAACTACAGACATGCTTATTTTACAGTTTGTTCCTTAAAATTGTACCTGATTTTTAGAATTGTAATAATAGCTATTCAACAGTACGCGAACTGTGAACTCCCAGATATTCAAGCTGGATTTTAAAAAGACAGAGGAACCAGAGATCAAATTGCCAATATTTGTTGGATCATTGAAAAAGCAAGAGAGTTCCAGAAAAACATCTACTTATGCTTTATTGACTATGCCAAAGCCTTTGACTGTGTGGACCACAACAAACTCTGGAAAATTCTTAAAAGAGATGGGAATACCAGATCACTTGACCTGCCTCTTGAGAAATCTGTATGCGGGCCAGGAAGCAACAGTTAGAACTGGACATAGAACAACAGACTGGTTCCAAATAGGAAAAGGAGTACGTCAAGGCTGCATATTGTCACCCTGCTTATTTAACTTCTATGCAGAGTACATCATGAGAAACGCTGGACNCGTGAGGGGCAATCTTTGCCGGCCTCTGTCCCGGCTTTTGGTGGCGCGTTGACCACCTCTAGCACCGTGCCTTATTGAAACATCATCCAGCCTCTGCCTTCATCATCACGTGGCCCTCTCCCTGTGTGCATGTCTGTCTGCAGCCTCCCTGTTTTCATGACACCAGTTATATTGGGTTAAGATCCATCTTCATGACCTCATTTTAACCTGTACGTGTCTGCTCAGTCTTCCAGTCGTGTCCAACTCTTTGGGACCCTGTAGACGGATTTCCTAGTCAAGAATACTGGAGTAGGTTGCCATTTCCTCCTTCAGGGGATCTTCCCGACCCAGGGATCACACCTGTGTCTCCAGTGTCTCTTGCATGGGCAGGCAGATTCTTTGCCAGCAGCGCCACCTCTGAGTTTCCTCTCTAAGGACCCTACCCCAAATAAGGTCACATTCTGAGGTCCTGGGGGTTGGAACACCAACACATGAATTTGAGTGGACATCAATGAACCCATAATAGGATGTCTCTACACAGATTGGTCAAGGACACTGCTTGACACTCAGGGTCCCTCAGACAGGTGACCATTTCCCTCAGATTTCCTTTTTGTCTGTGTGTATCATGCTATCTTCCTTCCCACCCTAAACTAACACCTTTCTCCAAAGACCCCCNCAGCTTGTGCTTCCTCCAGCCCAGCATTTCTCATGATGTACCTTTTGCTTACTTCTTATTAATTCTCAGCATAATCTCTTTTAAAATTTTATTAGTATTATCATTTGGCTATGCTGGGTCTTGACTGCTGCACCGGCTTTTCTCTGGCTCCAACAAGAAGGGGCTTCTCTCGCAGTGGGGCTCCTCCTGCTGTGGGGCACAGGCTCTAGGGCATGTGTGCCCTGTAGACGCGGCTCCCGGGCTCTGGAGCACAGGCTCAGCAGTCGTGGCACACGGCTCAGCTGCTCCTCGGCATGCAGGATCCTCCCAGATCAGGAACTGAATGTGAATCTCCTGCCTTTAGAATCTGCATAAACAATCTCTGGCAGGTTGATCCTTTACCACTGAGTCACCAGGGAAGCTCCTTAGCACGATCTCTTAATAGCTCTTCTAAACATTTCACACTCTCATCAAACACCAAATCAGTACAGCCTCTAGCCCAAATGGATTAGACTTCCTAGAGAGCAAGCAGCAAAAACTGTGGTCTCTGCGCACTGTGCCTTTATTCATTCCCTATCAAGGATGGAATCTGTTCCACAGCTCTTCCAGTCATTCATAAAAATTAAAAGTTCTCTGGCCACCGTTAGTCACAAAAACCATTATATTCATATTTTACTAGGTAAAGTGTCCAGCCCAAACTCCAAACTTCATTCACTGTTCAAGTTTCTCCCCTCCCCAGTCCAGGCTGTTCCAGGTGTGAAAAGGCTTCTTCCCTTGGAACCTGTCAGCTCCTTCCTTTCATTTACTATCCACAGCATCTGGCTCCTCAAAGGGGCCTCTTCACGAGTTCTGCAGAGATTTCCCTTCTGGAAACATCCTTGGGCAGCTCCTTCTATTCTGGGATCATGCACTGGAAGGACTGACGAGGAATGTGAGGCTCCAATACTTTGGCCAACTAATGTGAAGAGCCAACTCCCANTCACGAGTTCTGCAGAGATTTCCCTTCTGGAAACATCCTTGGGCAGCTCCTTCTATTCTGGGATCATGCACTGGAAGGACTGACAAGGAATGTGAGGCTCCAATACTTTGGCCAACTAATGTGAAGAGCCAACTCCCAAAAAGACTCTGATGCTGGGGAAAACTGAAGGCAGGAGGAGAAGGGGACAACAGAGGATGAGATGGTTGGATGGCATCACCGACTCAATGGACACGAAGTTTGCACAAGCTCCGGGAGATGGTGAGACGGTGATGGACAGGGAAGCCTGGCATGCTGCAGTCCATGGGGTTGCAAAGAGTCGGGCATGACTGAGCGACTGATAACAAAAGGTGATCACCCTCCAGGCGATCGTCAGCCTCCAGCCTCTGCATCTGATGGGCACACCTCCCACCTGTACTGAGGAGGTCATGCTGTCCCTGGCAGGAAAGGCTCCTGAGTGGGGTCACTCTTTGAAAGACCACCCACCAGGCCCTGTCCTGGTTCATGGAAAACAAACCCTGCTGCTTTGTGTGTTTTTCAACTGAAGTATAGTTGATTTACAACGCTGCTTTAGTTTCAAGTGTACAGCAAAGTGATTCACGTATACATACATACGTATCTTTTTATTTTCCCTTATAGATTATTATTACAAAATGCTGAGTATCGTTCCCTGAGTAATACAGCACATTCTAGTTGGATATCTAGTTTATATAAAGTAATAGTGAATCTATTAATCCCAAACTCCTAATTTACTCTTAATTTACATACACACTTTTCCTTTTTGGCAACCATAAATTTGTTATCTATGTCTGTGGGTCTATTTCTGCTTTGTATATAAGTTCATTTGTATCATTTTGTTAGATTCCACATATAAGTGATATCACATGATGTCTGTCTTTTGTCTCACCTAATATGATAATCTCTAAGTCCCTCCATGTTGCTAAATATCACACCATATCATTCTTTCTTATGGCTGAGTAGTATTCCATCGTGTATATGGACCACATCTTCTTTATCAATTCCCCTGTCACTGGACATGCTGTCTTATTGTTAGTGAAAGCACAGCCGCCTCTCCTTGTTCTGAAGCCAGGCAGGGAGATGGCCCTGTAGCATCTGCCCTCTAACCTTGTCTAGTCCAGGTTCAGTGACCACACAGATCACGTCAAGAGAGTAAAGGGGAACTTCCCTGGTGGTCCAGTGGTTAAGAATCCACCTTTCAATGCAGGGGAAGGAGGTTTGATTCCTGGCTGGGGAACAGAGATCCCATATGCTGCAGGGCAACCAGAGAGCCCGAGAGCCACAACTGCTGAGCCCACAAGTGCGGCAGAAGTTCAGCAGAGGCTTCTCGTGCGCCTCAACGAGAAGGCCGCATGCACTGCAACTAGAGAGAGTCTGTGCCCCGCAGCGAAGACCCAGCACAACCAAAAAAAGAAATCTCTTGCCAACCCCCTCACTCAGGTGAGATGGACACATCCGTTTCCCTCCCGCCCTCTCAGCCCCTGCCTTGGTCTCGTCCAGCTTGACCACACCTTGAAGGTGCTGGGCTCAGGAATGCAAACCTTCCTTAGGAACTTGGATGTCATCGCCATTTACTGCGTGACATCTTTTGGAGCTTCACTTAAAACTGAAACAAAGTGAAACCCATGCCAACATCCTGTTTCTTGTTTATCCCCAAATCCAATATGTCTAGCTTTTCCTCCTTACTCTTCCTCCGATGTATAGAACAGACTCAGTCCTGTTTTCATGAACTTTTCTCCCCACACATCTCATTTTACTTGGTTATTACTTTTCCTCCTATCCCTCTTGTCACTTTCAAACCTCTAGGATCAACTATCTAAACTCATCACTTCCATTTTTTCAACAGGCATTTCCTCTGACCATCTGCGAATCTATTCCTCCTCCAGAAGGTCCTGAAACAGAACTCCAAAGTCACCTGGGACCTTTAAGACAGGGGATGTTGAATGTCCTGCCATGATGCAAATGTTCTCTATCTGCACTTCTTACTAGCCACTGGCCACAGGTGGTTACTGAACACTTGAAATGTACAGCTAAGACTGAAAAGTGAAAGTGGGTTGCCATTTCCTTCTCCAGGGGATCTTCCTGACCCAGGGTCAAACCCAGGTCTCCTATACTGCAGGCAGATTCTTTATCATCTGAGTCACTGGGGAAGCCCTGAGATTCAAAAACTGAATTTTTAATTGTACTTAGTTTTAACTGATTTTAATTTAAATAGCCACACATGGCTGTTGGCTACTATGCTGGACAGCACCGTCTTGACAAAACAAGTGGCCTGTTTCCAGTTTCCAATCTATTTAAATGCTGTATCATTTGGTATTGCCAACAGTCTTCCAGGAACTTTTCTTTAACCACGAGTTCTAGGAGACTGTTTTAAAACAATGTGCATAATTTAAATCAATGGCCTAAAGAAAGAGCCCAGTCTGAAAGAACAACATAAATATAAACAAAGAGTAACTAATCAGCAAGTGGTGTGTACGTTGGAGAAGGGAGGTGACAGGAGTGCAGAAGATGAGCAACTAGAGCATCTTCCAAGGGCAGGGATTATTCGGAGGGAGAGGGGCACCAGGTGGGTAAGCTAGAGATGGATCAAGAACCACTGACATAGCCGGGAGAAAAAAATCACAGCAGGAAAAGTTTAGAGCAGAGAAGATACCTAAAGATGAGGACACTAAGATTTGCTTAGGGTCTTACTTTCCCCTACAATAGGGTTTTAAGTTTTAAGCATTTAATTATAAACTTCAGTGTTTTAAGAAAATTAACTCTACCAATGGTATGCAAGAGAGATTAGAAAAGAGAAGAGTCTGAAGGTGCTGAAGACAACTCTGGTAAACCAAGGGGAAGGCAAATTAAATTCTATAAGGTGGTTTTCAAAAACTTTTAGCAGTGCATTCTCAATGTGTATGTAAGTGAGATGTTCTACTAAAGCAAAATCATCTTTAGGTTTAAGTGGGTAAAACTACACATTATGATATTAACAAAAATTGTATATTATAGTAAGAACATAACTGTGTCAAAACCCAGGCCTCTTCCCAAACACGACAACTGCATTGGCACCAGTCAGCACGTTGGTGGTATCTAACGTGTCAAACTTCATACATATTTGTCTGCACATGCTACTGCTCATTACTATTTTTGAAATGTTTTCAAACATATTAAACAAAATTTTTATATGTTTATTCACTGCTGCATCCAATTGTGAAACAGTTGCCTGGTTTCACAATTTAATGAAAACAATAAATATTTGACAGTCAATAAATATTTGCTGAATGAATGAATTCAGTATCTTTTGAGCCTTCGCCCGAGCTTACCAATGGTGTCTCACCTGCAATTGGGAGCTCATATACACCTGTGGTGGACTCATGTCGATGTATGGCAAAACCAATACAGTATTGTAAAGTAGAATAAAGTAAAAAAAATTAATTAATTAATTAAAAGTAATAAGAATAAAATTAAAAACAAACAAACAAAAAAAGAAAGAAAAGAGCCTCAGAGACTTCCCTGGTGGTGGAGCTGGTGAAGCTAAGACTGCGCTCCCAATGCAAGGGACTCGGTCAGGGAACGAGATCTCACATGCCACAACCCCACCTAAAGACCCTGCGTGCCACAACTAAAGACCCAGTGTGTGTGTGTGTGTGTCTGTGTGTGAGAGTCGCTCAGTCATTCAGACACTTTGGACCCCATGGATTACAGCTCAGTAGGCTCCTCTGTCCATGGGATTCGTATGTGTGTGTGTGTGTGTGTGTGTGTGTGTCGCTGTGTGTATGTGTGTGTGTGTGAGAGTCGCTCAGTCATTCAGACACTTTGGACCCCATGGATTACAGCTCAGTAGGCTCCTCTGTCCATGGGATTCTCCAGGCAAGAATACTGGAGCGGTTTGCCATTCCCTCTCCAAGGGATCTTCAGGGATCAAACCCAAGTCTTTATATACAGCAAATTCGGGCCTAATATAAAATTTAGCATCTAATCATGTTCCCTGTGAATCTGTAATTCTTCCAACAAGAAAAGTTTTTGTTAAATACTTATGCACTTTAGTACCCTCCTGGGATGTGTCCTTAAATATTTAACATTACTCTTCAGTGAACACTGCCTTTGGCTTAAGAATAGCTCACACAGCACTAGCACATATATGCATTCAAATATTTATGCAATTATTGGATTTTTAATATAACTCATTTTAGAAACACATGCTACTAAAAAAAGTGAAAAGTAAATTATTTATACTTCTAAAGTATTCATCGCATATTTAGATCACAGAGAAAGTGGCATTACACTACAAATTTAAAGAACATGAACACACGAGGAATCACATACTTAAGCCTATTCTGATCTATTTTGGAGTTATCATCCAAAAGTTTCACTCTGAAACTATGCTCCAACTGCCACTACACACTAACAGATTTTTAAGTATTAATTTTTACATTAAGACATTCATTCCTTGAAGTATTGCCATTCACAACAACATGGATAAACCTGGAGATCATCATACGAAGTGAAGTAAGTCAGACAGAGAAAAACAAATGTCATATGATGTCGCTTACTTAACAAAATGATACAAATGAGCTTATTTACAATTACAAGGCAGAAACAGACTCACAGACATAGAAAACAAACTCATGGTTACCAAAAGGGAAAGGGGATGGAGAGGAGAAACAAATTAGAAGCTTGGTGTTAGCAGATCAAACTACTATAGATAAAAACAGACACACAACAAGGCCCTACTGTATAGCACAGGGAACTATATTCAATATCTCATAAGAAACTATAACAGGAAAGAACCTAAAGAATATATATATATATATGTATATGTATGTATATAGGTATATATATATGTATATAGGTATATGTGTGTGTTTGTGTGTGTGTGTGTGTATACACACAAATGAATTACTTTTCTGTACACCAGAAACCAACACAACACTGCAAATCAACTATAATTTTTAAGTAATTTTATTTAAATTTAATAATTTAAATGAATTTGTTTAAATTTAATAATTTAAATGAATTTGTTTAAATTTAATAATTTAAATGAATGTTTATTAAAATAAATTTATTTATTATAAATAGATAAAGATACCCATTCTTATATCATCTCAATCAAGTTTTAAGTTCCCAAATTCCCAATTTAATATGGATGATTGAACACATACTTTTAACTCTACTCATTCTCAACACCTCAAAATCTCAAATAAAGGGATTTCTAAAAGGCATAAAACTACAAGGATAAATGAAATGAGATGTAAAATTCTGTAAGATGCAAAAAAATGGATGAGTATAGATGGACTCAGCACAACCTAGGACAGCAATGAAGAAGAGGTAAAAACCACCCGCCTTGAACAAAAAATCCCCAAATGGCTTAAGAACTGGCAGCACCAGGTGTTGCTGGATGCCAGATAAAGGTGCAGCTAAAAAGTCAGTGCAGATGGTGACTGCAGCCATGAAATTAAAAGACACGTACTCCTTGGAAGGAAAGTTATGACCAACCTAGACAGCATATTAAAAAGCAGAGACACTACTTTGCCAACAAAGGTCCATCTAGTCAAAGCTTTGGCTGTTCCAGTGGTCATGTATGGATGTGAGAGTTGGACCATAAAGAAAGCTGAGCGCTGAAGAATTGATGCTTTTGAACTGTAGTGTTGGAGAAGACTCTTGAGAGTCCCTTGGACTGCAAGAAGGTCCAACCAGTCCATTCTAAAGGAGATCAGCCCTGGGTGTTCATTGGAAGGACTGATGCTAAGCTGAAACTCCAGCACTTTGGCCACCTCATGCAAAGAGTTGACTCATTGGAAAAGACCCTGATGCTGGGANCCACCAATTTCCTATAAATTTAAATGAGGGAAGAAAAGACATCTATGTGGGTGCAGAGTACTACAGACTAGGGAAAATAATCCATCGGTGGCCAAAAGGTTTTAAATTTCACAATTCATACTGGTCTTTCAGAAATTTCAAGAGCTTTAGTATCTCAAGAGTATTTCAGTCCGATGTAAATTTCTGGTGAAAGATTTGAGAATCAGGATCCAAATCTACAACCTGCTCGTATAGTTTGTGATCTTTCAAAGATACTTCATCTTGATTTTCCTAAACTTTGAAATGAAACTGTGGGTTTAGCTCAACAGTGAAACGTATTGATTTCTTAATTTAGTGAGCATCTGCTGTGACAGAAACTGCTTTAAGTGCTTTGCTTAGATTATCTCATTTAATCTTAATAATTCTAGGAAGTGCAGTGTGCATTTTCTCTACTGTGTGTATGCTGTTGCTCCCAGATAAGAAGTCACTGCATATTGAAAAGCAGAGACATTACTTTGCCAACAAAGGTCCGTCTAGTTAAGGCTATGGTTTTTCCTGTGGTCATGTATGGATGTGAGAATTGGACTGTGAAGAAAGCTGAGCGCCGAAGAATTGATGCTTTTGAAGTGTGGTGT
>SJYV01049231.1:0-11003 GCA_006410875.1 Neotragus pygmaeus | reverse complement strand
TTTTTTTTCAGTTTCATATCCCAGTTCCTACCACAGTATCTGGCACACAGAGAGCACCAGTAAATGCAAAGTGATTATGCTTCAAGGTGATGAGCAGGAGCAAATTACTCAGCCTGTTTAAGCCTCAGACAAAGCATTGTTGTGAGGAGTGAGTGCACTGATTAGGTATGGTGCTGAGGGTGGTGTCTGATACACAGTGAAGTCTCAGTGTCAGCTTCTGTGTTACTGATAATACCCTCCAAATCTTTAGTAAGTAAGTAAGTAAAGTCACCCAGTCGTGTCCGACTTTTTGTGACCCCATGGACTGCAACCCATCAGGCTCCGGGATTCTCCAGGCAAGAATACTGGAGTGGGTTGCCATTTCCTTCTCCAGGGGATCTTCCCGACCCAGGGATCGAACCCAGGTCTCCCACATTGGAGGCAGACGCTTTAACCTCTGAGCCACCATTATCTAACATAATAAGCAACAGTATTGATAGTGACAACATGATGACAGAATAACTTGATGAGTGAATACTTCTTTCATTCTCTTGCATTCCCTCAATGGGGCTGTTGACAATGGCCAGCCTGCTACCTAAATGGAAAAGCTGTGCTTAGCAGTGAGGGACCTGGTTTCTTCCAAAGCTTCTTCCCACTTGAACAAAGTTTGAAGTCTCTGAACTTTTCTTCAATCAGGTCAAGCGATCCTGGGCAGGGGGGAACCAACACCAAAGGCCAAGGAATGGGCTCCAACACCCCAACTCATTAATATCATCAGCATCCTAACAAATGGGAGGCTGGAGAGCCAGACCGAGCAGCCACTTGGTCACATGGCGGGGGTCTGCCCTGGGGCCCTGCGCACATTGAGCGGATGGGCACAGGTGCCATCCATATTTCTCTGTGCAGCCCTGGCCCCCACCTCCCGTGTCAACCTGCTGAGTGGGCTTGGCCCAGGTTCTCATGCTTCACAGAGAAGATTTATTCCTCAAGACTGACCTACATGGATGTATGTATCTAAATTCACAAAAGCTTGAGTTTGATGGCAAGCAACAAAAGGTCAGAGGAAAAGCAGGCAAGGCGTTTAAATCAAAATGATGAAACTGGGTAATTTCATTAGCAACAGTTGTATTTACTGGAAGTCACAGATGGCGCAGTTTAGCTCATAGCCAAGTTTTTAGGACAAAATAAGAATGAAGAAAGAAATATTTCAAGGGAGAGGTGGTTAAAAATTAAATAGGCGCCAGATGGCTCAAGACTGTCCTTCCTATAAATTTGGTGAACGAAGGCATGCTGGATCCAAAGGCTTTCTGAATGGGATTAGAGCTTGGAAAGGGACTTTAAGAATATATAAATAAGACCTTTAAGAGAGAGAGCAATTGAGTGTGGAATTATATAGAGTGGAGGTGACAACTATATAAACTGTATGGTGTTTTATTTGTTTAGCATTCATGGAGAACCTACTGTGTGCCATGCCCTGTTTTTAATGTCTACTGTGATGCAAAGGAAGGTTGTATTTTTCTGGAATATTGGAAAGCTCCTTGCCTAAGCTAAAAGACAAGGAGAAGATGATTTTGAAATACATCTGGTTATGGAGACACACTTGTTTCTTCTTTGGTGCCTTTACTGAGAAATACTTAATGATTTCCCATCTCTCAGAGGTGAAAATCTGAACTTTCTACTGTGCACGGAGCCCTTTGTGAGCTAGTTTACCTCTCTGTGCTTGGAGTTCTCAAAGCTGCTGTGCATCAGACTGTCCAAGGGACCTGCATTTTAGTGAGTGGCTTGGTTCAGGCAGATGCAGACTAAGGGGTGAGAAATGCTGTTCTAGACTCTTCTCTCACCTGTCCTCATCATGCCTTCTGCTGTGTTCCCTGAATTCCCAAGTCTCATGCTATTACACCTTTGCACATGATATTTCCTAATGTACCTCTCCCATTTTGTCCTCATCTTCTCAGCTTAAGAAAGAAATCTCCAGAAGCATCTTTCTTGCTACCAGGGGCCAGATCATGTAGATCCATTATAAGACTTTTGACTGTAACACTGAGTGGATTGGGAGTCTTTGCATGATTTTGAGTAGCGAAGTAAGAGGTGATGTGTGTTTAGTAGGCTCATTCTGAGAGCTTCAGTTCTAGTTATAATTGTCTTTTATTAGACTAACCCTTCCATCTGGTATAAACTGTGGACACTCTATGAAATACTTGTTTGAAGGCACTAGAAAGCAATGGATAGCAGGCAGAAGTTGAAAGGGACTTGACATTTGAAGTAGAGGGGCAGTATTGCATGAGGCTCGCTTCCTGAATCTTTTCTCCTGAGGGCACTTCTCAGTCGGTGCTTTGTGTGCTGGAGGAGGTCAAGGGGAAAGCCACTCTTACTCTCAAGGCTGTCAGAGCAACTAACTGAGGCAGGATATACCAGAAAGTGATGGTCACCAAAGCTGCATACAAGCTTCCCTCCATTCCTGAACTGTCCCCTGAATTGAGCAAATATAGGATGAGGTTGATCAGCCCTGGGATTTCTTTGGAAGGAATGATGCTAAAGCTGAAACTCCAGTACTTTGGCCACCTCATGAGAAGGGTTGACTTATTGGAAAAGACTCTGATGCTGGGAGGGATTGGGGGCAGGAGGAGAAGGGGACGACAGAGGATGAGATGGCTGGATGGCATCACTGACTCGATGGACGTGAGTCTGAGTGAATTCCGGGAGTTGGTGATGGACAGGGAGGCCTGGCGTGCTGCGATTAATGCGGTTGCAAAGAGTCAGACACGACTGAGCGACTGAACTGTAANACAGAGGATGAGATGGCTGGATGGCATCACTGACTCGATGGACGTGAGTCTGAGTGAATTCCTGGAGTTGGTGATGGACAGGGAGGCCTGGCGTGCTGCGATTCATGGGGTCGCAAAGAGGCGGACACAACTGAGTGACTGAACTGAACTGAAAAGGAAGTGATTGAAAATTGACTTGAGGGGAAGGGAGGCTCAAGAGGAAGGGGCTACATAAAATTATAACTGATTTGCACTGATGTATGGCAGAGACCACCACAACACTGTAAAGCAATTATCCTCCCACCAAAAAAATACATAAAGAAAAAATCTATTGGAAAATCACTCAGTCCCCTCTTTGCTCCCTATATTCCCCTAACACCTCCATCCTCGATTTCTTCAACTTCAGCCCAGCAACNAGACCACCACAACACTGTAAAGCAATTATCCTCCCACCAAAAAAATACATAAAGAAAAAATCTATTGGAAAATCACTCAGTCCCCTCTTTGCTCCCTATATTCCCCTAACACCTCCATCCTCGATTTCTTCAACTTCAGCCCAGCAACTGCCCTCTTCAACCCTGGAATAAAACTGGAGGTTTATTCTGCAGAGGGGCACACAGAGAATGCTGGAAATAGAAACCCAGGCATAACTGAAAGTGGGGGCATAATATTAAAAAACGGGAAAATTACAAAAAATTTTACACAATGGATATTGAGAGCTCCACAGACTCTCTCGCCAACGGATGCTGGCACCCAGGACTACAACTTTGCATTGCAAGAGTCTTCTCTGGGGCATGGACAAAGTGAAGAGAAAAGCCATAAAGACAGTGATGGCAGAGGCTGCCGACAGAACGGCTGACCCGACCACACAGCGGCGAGCCCCCAGCCCACGCACACACGCCGAGTCCACACAGCTCTGAGGGTGCTCCTCGTTGTTCCCTCTCCCTCTCTCCCTCTCAAGCTCCATCACCCTGCCAAGCCACCTTTTCTGTATACAAACGCACACACAGAGTACGTACATTTATGTAGGTGTATATATCTAGCTGGCACTCGTGGTAAAGAACCCACCCTGCCAGTGCAGGAGACATGAGATGCGGGTTCAGTCCCTGAGTCAGAAAGATGCCCTGGAGGAGGGCGTGGCTCCCCACTCCAGCATTCTTGCCTGGAGAATCCCATGGACAGAGGAGCCTGGCGGGCTACGGTCCATGGGGTGGCAAAGAGTCGGACACGACTGAAGCGACTTAGCACATGTGGGTCTGCCTAGCTAAAGACGTGGAAAATGCAACAGAAGAGTTAGAAAAATAAAGTTGAGAACATCATCCAGAAAACAGAACAAGAAAACCAAAAAGATGGAAAATGGGGGAGGAAAGAGGAAGAGGAAAATAAGATGATGTGTGGGGAAGGGCCAACATCCAAATAGTAGTGATTTCAAACGAAAAGGCACAGAAAACAGAGCAGAAGAGATCGTTGAAGCCAGTTTCCCAGAACTGAAGACCAAAAGGGTGTAAAAAGCCCACAGAGTGGATGAAAACAAACCTACTCAAGAGTACTGCTCTGAAGTTTCAGACTCCTGAGGAAAAGAGAAGATTCTGCAAGCTTCCAAAAAGAATGGAGGAAAAGCTACATACAAAAGGCTCAAAAGTCCAGAATGTAAAAAAATTTCTGTATTCTGGAAACTGGTAATAGTGGAGCAATGCCTTCAGTGTTCTGAGGGGGAAAAAAAACCACTTCCAAACAAGATTTCTAAACCAGCCAAGCCATCAATCCAGCATGATCAAAAAGCAGACCCACCTTCAGAAACGGAAACTCACCTGCAGAGGACCTCCTCCCACACGCTCACACCCATCATCAGACTCTGTATAATCCTTACATACTCTCCTTTCTCCCGTGGTTCCCCTACCCCACCTCACAGAAGACCTCCCCCTGGAAACAGACCTCAGGCACGTGACCAGAACCTTCTCTCCCAATGGAGCAACAACTTTAACCATTTTGCCAGTTTCACTAAGGATAGGAGAATATACAATGTATTACATTATTAATATTAAATTACAGTTATTGAAAGTCATGTGTGGCACAAAATCAAGAAATCTGGAAAGACTGTGGAACGCTTACCACAATAATGAGATCTGAAATGAATTTGACGGCTCTCAAAAAATTACTTGTCACAACCTAACACATGAAATTAAAAGACTCTTACTCCTTGGAAGGAAAGTTATGACCAACCTAGACAGCATATTAAAAAGCNTTTCCACTGTGTCCCCATCTATTTACTTAAAGCTTTTTCTCTGAAATTCAGAAAAACAGCCTGTTGACTTGCTTGGTTGTTGAAAGGAAATACACATCCTTGGTGAATCACATGCTTGATGAAAATGTTACTTTCATATTTTCCACCTTTTGAGTTGACTTGTCAATTCCGTCTAAAGGGCTAACAGAGTATTCCTATATAGATGGTGGCTTACATTGATAATGGGCTTTGGATTTCCCCAAATTGCCTCTTATAGAGCCAAAAGAATGCATTAGGGAGTTTTAATACTATCGAATGCTGTCCCAGAGGTGATCTGTACTGTCAGGATACATAGGTAATTCCCTTTATTAAGCATTCTGTAACGTCTATTTTGAAATTTTCTGCCTCTCTTGTTATCCCTTTTTACATGGAAATAACTGCTTAAACCTTTCTTTTCTAAGAAGCTTTCTTAGCATGACTGAAAAAGAGGCTCAAAATTGCTCCCGATTCTTTCTTGCCTAAATGTTCACCTTTAGTCATCACCCCTGCAAAATGAAGACCCACTCCTTTGTGTGGCTCCAACATCAGCTGAGTGGATTCTGAACTATTGGTCTGCCATTTAGGCCTTCTCAGCTTGGCATTTGCCTAAGAATGAGGTTTCCAGGGGTTTTGACTGTTTCAGTTACTGGATTATTTTACATTCAGTGCAGCGCTATTCATTTGTGTACTTAGTGACAACTTTATACTAAAAATCCTTTGTGATATCAGACCAGACACAGGAAAAATTACTCTACCATCTAACTTAAATTTATTATGAATAGCTTGAAATGTGACAGTAAAGCTGTTTGGTGGCATTTCAGGGGAGGGTAAGGGGAGGCTCTGAAGAGCTCCGGCACCGTAGTCCTTTGTGTCTCAGCCAAGAAAGAATTCACCATGAGGCAAAGCAATAGATAAATGATTTATTAGAATAGAATGCCTGGGAGGCTTACAAGCAGGCAGGTGAGAGAGTGCCACACCTGAGAACTTAGTGGACTACATACAATTTTTTAATCAAAGAAAAAGTGGAGAGGTGGAGAAGACCTTCTTTGACTTTGCTGAGTAGACATAATGCTTCCATCATCACCTCCTCTCCCAGCTTGAGCAGGGAAGTTTTCTTGTCCCTATATGGTCAAAAAAGGTCCACAAATTATTTATTTTTTTATGTGTGCAGAGAGCATGTCCTAGAGATCATTAACTTGCTGAGTTCACTGGGCAGGATGTAGGTCTCACGCTGCCATTGTTCTCTTGTTTGGGGACATGTCTCGCGCTTCGGTTGCATGGTTTTTTTGCTAAGCAAGCCTGCTTGGTTTTGTTGTTAAGCGAACCTGCTTTCTTAAGTAATCATTAATTTACAGGGGTCTCACATATTTTTTTCTACTTACAATCCCCTAGTAGGATTAACTATTTTTAATCACCTACTTTGACCCTTTACTCTCTCCCTACAAAAGTATATTACTTTGGAAGGAATTTCAAAAGTACTACATTCTCCTTAGTTTCAGAAACTAATTTTTAAAGAGAGAATATAAGTTTAATGGATGATTTTAGAAACATTAACAAGATGATAAAAGCCAAAACATTTGGTAGCTCTGTGTGCCAGAGACACAGGAAAATCAGACAATTGCCAAAGAAAGTAGTAATATTGAAACCCAGTCATTCTGGTTTTTGAGTCTGTGCTTTTAGCTACTATGCAGAGAAGCTGCTTAGCTGTGATTGGTAAATAAGAAATGCTCGATAAATGGAAGCTATATTGTAATTTTCTTATGAGTCTAAGGCTTTGGGTGCTTCTCTGTTCCTAGGATCACTTCTATAACATTGAAAGAGCTATAGAAACAGAGATATAAAATAAATAATTATATCACTCACCTCTGATATTTTTTTTAAAGCTTAATTGAGAAGACTTATAAAGATCTAGGAATGAAGAAAATAGTAAAGCCATGGTTTAAAAAATAACTTAGTAATTATTGGATTTCTGTTTGTACAGATTACCTTACTAGTCTCTGGGATGAAAGAAGTAACTAAAATGAATAAGACATGGGTCCTGCCTAGGAAGGAGCTTACAGCCTAATAATGGTCATGGACAGAGAGTGACAGAATGGATGCAGAAATGCCAATCATGGCCCAGTGATGGAACATGCTAAATTTGAAGTTCCAAAGTTGAATCCTAGTGTTAAAGTAGCTGTGTGCTAAGAGCAAATCCTGTGAGCACTCCAAATCTCAGGGTTTTTAAAAATTTTTGTTGGACTGGTGGTTACTAGTATTGTTTTCTAAATCTTTAAGATGGAAATAATTATGTATAATTCAAAATGCTTAATGGGAATTAAATAATGCAAAGGAGTCACTTACTCTGTCTTTAGCAATGAATAAATGTTCAGCAAACAGCTACTGTGAAACATGAAGCTTTGAAAACTTGACTGTGTGGAGCACTCACTGATAGACTCCCACCCTCCTGCTGGAGGCAGTGGAAGTGCCCTTTAGGTGCAGTGCCAGGACCTTGCAGAAGCAAATTATGCTCAAGCCTGTTGCTCTTCAGAATGTTGAGCTGAAGACAAGGGGGCAGGTGCCCCTTTGGAGGCCAGAGCAAGGCTTTTATTCCCCTGCTATCTTTTTTTCTTAGTGGAGACTCAAAATAAAGTAAAAATTTAAGAAAGGTAGCATATATATGGTCTGTGATTGTGTTACATGGTTAGGAGCTCTGATGAGAGGATAATCAGAGCTAGTAAGAGCACTATAATCTTAGAACACTAAGGTCTCTATATGAGGACACCAAGTGATTTTAACATACAGTGAGGGCAGAGATGTGCTGGAGTAGTGATCTCTTGGGTTCTGTGTGATAGATGTCAAAGGTCACTCAATCTGGCTAGACTCATACCCACTAGTCCACACCACTGGTGTTTGTAATTATGTTTACAAAAATTACAATGTTTACAAACATAATTACAAACATTATGTTTGTAATAATGCTTAGAACCATATTTTAGAAGGTTTTAAACTAAGTAAGTGTCTGTGAGTAGTAGGGAATTAATAAAGTTTTTTTATATAAGGCAATGTGTTGAGAGCAATACTCTAGGGGGGAAAAATGTATCTCTATATAGTAGAAGGAGGACAAAGAGGGAACTAGAACTGGGGTATGAACTAAAGTGTTAGCAAGTGAAACTGAGTAAAATGCATGCCAAGCTGTAATAATAATCCAATAGAATTATAGGAATATCATCCTTGTTTTTTTGATGTAGGATAATTAACAAAGAAACATGGGCCATACATAATGCAGATATGAAAAGGATGTTATTGAATTCAGAAACAGGCTGAAATGAAGTTTAATTCTCACAAACTAATTACATACTATATGACAAGGAAAGTTCTACTTAGGTGATTATTTGCTATAAGTTAATGTGGAATGAAGCAGGGCAAAGGCTAATAGAGTTTTGCCAAGATAACGCCTGGTCAGAGCAAACACCCTCTTCCAACAACACAAGAGAAGACTCTACACATGGACATCAGCAGATGGTCAAAAGTGAAATCAGACTGATTATATTCTTTGCAGCCAAAGATGGAGAAGCTCATACAATCAGCAAACACAAGACCAGGAGTTGACTGTGGCTCAGATCTTATTGCCAAATTCAGACCGAAATTGAAGAAAGTGGAGAAAACCATTAGACCATTCAGGTATGACCTGAATCAAATCCCTTATGACTATACAGTGGAAGTGAGAAATAGATTTAAGGGACTAGATCTGATAGACAGAGTGCCTGATGAACTATGGATGAAGGTTCGTGACATTGTACAGGAGACAGGGATCAAGACCATCCCCTAGAAAAAGAAATGCAAAAAGCAAAATGGCTGTCTGAAGAGGCCTTATAAATAGCTGTGAAAATAAGAGAAGCAAAAAGCAAAGGAGAAAAGAAAAGATATACTCATTTGAATGAAGAGTTCCAAAGAGTAGCAAGGAGAGATAAGAAAGCCTTCCTCAGCGATTAATGCAAATAGAAGAAAACAATAGAATGGGAAAGACTAGANAGGGTTGGCCCAGAGCACTGGCTTTGAGTGCCCCACCTCATGCATCGACATGCACTGGCCATCTATTTTACATATGGTAATATACATGTTTCAGTGTGAAGCTTAATAAATATATTAACATTAAGGTAATCCATACTTTATTATGTTTATGTAAAGTTAACATCACTAGCCATTTTCTGTAATAGTAAAGCTCTTTAAGATGAATGAGGCTATTGTGAATAGCTTCCTGAAAAAAAAAACTCCTGGTAGTTTTAAATATTTACACCTAAACTAAAAACACACAAGCGCTCTTATATACAACACTGAATAGCAGATGGAATCATTTCCTACAATGTAGCAGCAAAGAAAAAAAGAACAGATTGTACTATTTCTGTTTGGAAAGCAATAAGAAGAACAGTAAAGAACTTCCAAGAGATACCTGTGAATAAACAATTCAAAAAACTGTTGTCTTCAATCACTTTGCATAAGTACGTGCTAAGTCGCTTCAGTCATGTCTGACTCTGTGACCCCGTGGACTGCAGCCCACCAGGCTTCTCTGCCCATGGAATTTCCCAGCAAGAAAACTGGAGTAGGTTGCCATTTCCTATTCCAGGGGATCTTCCCGACCCAGGCACTGAACCTGGATGGCATCACTGCCTCGATGGACGTGAGTCTGAGTGAACTCCGGGAGTTGATGATGGACAGGGAGGCCTGGCGTGCTGCGATTCATGGGGTCGCAAAGAGTCGGACACGACTGAGCAGTCACTGCACTGACTGAGCTGAACTCCTGCATTGACAAGCGGATTCTTTACCATTGAGCCACCAGGTAAGTCCGATGTTCTTTACACTGTGTGTATGGTAGTCGCTCAGTCATGTCCGACTCTCTGAGACCCCATGGACTATAGCCCACCAGGCTCCTCTGTCCACGGCNTACACTGACAGGCGGATTCTTTACCATTGAGCCACCAGGTAAGTCCGATGCTCTTTACACTGTGTGTATGGTAGTCGTTCAGTCATGTCCGACTCTCTGAGACCCCATGGACTGTAGCCCACCAGGCTCCTCTGTCCATGGGATTCTCCAGGCAAGAATACTGGAGTGGGTTGCCATTTCCTTCTCCGGGTCTTTATATTAAATACTTAATATTTTTACATACATATCCACAACTAGGAGATCCTACATCACTATGTAGAGATTGTTACTGAAGTTTGATCACCGGTTTCTATTATTCTACTATTTGCCTTAATCTGCTCTCATGCTTGATCCTCTGCTACAGTCACGGCTTCTACTTGTAAAGCCAGCTGCTCCTCTTCCTGGGTCTACTGCACTTAAAACTGGGTATAACACCAAGTCCACTGGTCTTTCTTATTCTGTATAACCCTTGAGAAAATATGTTGGATTCTGGGGTATTTTTTCTTTTTCTATTTATTGATTGATTGGAGAAAATGTGTTCACTTCTGGGTTACTTATTTATTGATTTCTTTGGCAGGGCTTATTTCATTTTCAGTATTTTTTAATTTTTGGTCACACCCTGCAGCATGTGGGACCTGAGTTCCCAGACCAGGGATTGAACCCACGCCCCCTGCGTTGGAAGGTGGAGTCTTGCCCACTGGGGTGGGTCTTTGTTGATGTTGTGTGTTTATTTGACTGCAGCAGGTCTTAGCTGCAGCATGGGGGATCTCGTTCCTTGACCAGGGACTGAACCCAGGCTCGCAGCATTGGGAGCTCAGAGTCTTAACCGCTGGACCACCAGAGAAGTGCCTGAAGTTTCTGGGAACCAGTTCCCGCATGCCTCACCTAAGACCAGGGACCGAACCGGGGCCCTTTACATCGGGAGCTCAGAATCCTAACTGCTGGACAACCTAGAAGTCCCTAAGCCTGTTTATGTACAGACGCGAACATCCATGGGTTTCAGTCTGAGGGCCCTGGAACCAGTTCCCTGGAGACTGAGAGATGACTGTATTCCCTGCACTCTGAGTAGCGAAATAACAGAATCTTGAATTTG